>JAODGE020008506.1:0-11841 GCA_027574965.2 Ecitophya simulans
AAACTTTACCAAACTCGAATAATTTGAAATGAAACTTTTGAATCTATTAGAAACTGTTAAAAATATACAATTATTGAAACTAAACTGTTTTCTCACCTGCAAAAACGAGTTTTGAGGTTGAATTGCATCGAAACGTGCGATTCGTGAGTCTGTTCACACTCTAACACAGTCTAAACTTTGCTAAACTCGAATAATTTGAGGTTGAATTTTCCAAATTTATTTGCAACTGCTAAAAATACTACATTTTTAAAACAAAACAGTTTTTTCACTCATTAAATTGTATCAAAATTAGCGATATGTCGCTTGATGCAATCAAAATAGTTACAACGTTTATAAACTCAAATAATCTGCGGTTAAAACTTTCAAATTAGCCAGAAATTGCTAAAATGCAATAAATTAAACTAAAATTTTTTATGTGAAATTGTATCAAAATTTACGGTTTATAGCTTCGTGCACACTCACAACAGTTGCATCTTTACCAGACTCGAATAATTTGAGATGAAATTTTCGAATCTATTAGAAACTGTTAAAAATATACAATTATTGAAGCAAAACTGTTCTTTTTTACCTGCAAAAACGAGTTTTGAGGTTGAATTGCATCGAAACGTGCGATTCGTGTGTCTGTTCACACTCGTAACACAGTCTAAACTTTGCTAAACTCGAATAATTTGAGGTTGAAAATTCCAAATTTATTAGCAACTGCTAAAAATACAACATTTTTAAAACAAAACAGTTTTTTCACTTATTAAATTGTATCAAAATTTGCGAATAATCTGCGGTTAAAACTTTGAAATTAGCCAGAAATTGCTAAAATGCAATAAATTAAACTAAAATTATTATGTGAAATTGTATCAAAATTTACGGTTTATAGCTTCGTGCACACTCACAACAATCGCACCTTTACCAAACTCGAATAATTCGAGATGAAACCTTTCGAATTCTATTAGAAACGGTTAAAAATATACAATTATTGAAACAAAACGCTTTCGAGGTCGAATTGCATCGAAACGTGCGAGATTCGCGAGTCTGTTGGCACTCGAAACACAGTCTAAACGTTGCTAGACTCGTACAATCTGACGCCAAATCGGCGCGCGTCACCATATCTTGCACTTGCTCTTCGGATTCATCGGCGATCCGACGGGGCAGGCGAAGACGTCGGCGAACTCGTCGCTGTTGCTGAGCGTGCCGATCACCCTGAACCGGCCCGGCGCGTGGACGGCGGTGCGCAGCTTGTTGCGCGCCGCCTCCGGGCGCGTCGAGCCGCACCAGATCTGCGCGAAGTTGAGGAAGAACAGTTGGCGGCGCGTCGCGTTCACGCCCGGCAGCGACTCGTCGACGTCGGCGTTCGCCGCCAGCCAGCGCTCGTAGGCGCGATACGCCTGCTTGATGCCGCCGTTGTCGGCGATGTTCTCGCCCTGCGTGCTCGCGCCGTCCATCTGCGCGTTCGCCTCGGGCACCACGTACGCGTTGTACTGCTCGACGAGGCACTTGGCGCGCTCGTGGAACTCCTCGACGGCGGCGCGCCGCCACCACACGCGCAGGTTGCCGTCCTTGTCGAACAGCCGGCCCTTGTCGTCGAAGCCGTGCGTCGTCTCGTGCCCGATGACGACGCCAATTCCGCCGTAGTTCAGACACCGCGGAAAGTGCCGGTGGTAGAACGGCGGCTGCAGAATTCCCGCCGGAAACATGATCTGGTTTTTGTTGCGGGAATAGTACGCGTTGACGACGGCGGGCGGCGAGTTCCAGAAGTTTCTGTCGACGGCCACCGTTAGTTTGGCGTGCTCTAAACGCGTGAGATGTTGCAGGATGCTGAGCGTGTTCTCGAAGTAGAGGTCCGGATGCACCTGCACGTCGCGATAGCGCCCGTTGAGGAGGTCCTCGCTGAGGATGTAGTTCGGATAGCCGATCTTCAAACGCATGTGGTCGACCTTCAACGCGGCGGCGCGCTGCGTATCAGCGTCTAACCAAGTGGTCTCTAGGAGTAGCTCCTTGAACGAGCGTCTTAGTCGGACGGTCATGCGCAGTGTATCGTTCTTGGACCTCTCGTCGAAGTGGCGTCGCACGAAAAGGTTGCCCAAAGCCATACCCAGATTGGAGTTCACCTGCGCGATGCAGCTCTGCCAACGTGCAGGCGTTTGCTCTCTTCCGAACAACACGCGATAGAAACGTTGCTTAGCCTCTTGGAACCTGTCGTCTAGATTGTTCACTCGGTGCCGGATGAAGCGCCACAGCAAATAGTTAGCAATTGTGCGCGGCTGCGTACCACTCACCAAACCGACCAACTGGTGTAGGTAGTTGAGACTGAACGTGACGATCGGATCTTCTGGATTCACCACGCGCGCGGTGACGATGCCGATGTATTTAAACCAGTCGATCTGCGGTATGATCGCGTGCAGCTCCCGTATTTTTAGACGGACGTAGATGTCAGAAACATTGCGGCGTCGCTCTGCTGATACTGTGATCGCTGCTAGCTCAATTTCGAAGTCGACGATGTCAGCGGCGGCTGTGGCGGCGTCCCCATCAGCCGCCCCCAAGAGCACCGCCACGGAAGCGATGAAGCGGCGATAGGCGTCAACAAAACGCGCATTCCCGGGATCGATGAAGTAGTCGCGCGACGGTAAACCCAGCGTGCTCTGGTCGATCTGGATGACGTACTCGTCGGAGTTGCGTATGTCGGGCCCGACCCACTCGGAGATGACGATGTCGTTGTTGTAGAGTCGCAGCTGGCCGAGCAGCCACTCGAAGTCGAAGCGCAGAGCGTCCCACTCGTCCCCGTCGAGCACCGGCCAACCACCCAGTTCTTTGATTAGATGTAGAAGGGGTGCAACGCCGCGCGCACGAATTAGTTCTTCGTTCATGCAGCTCTTGTAGAGGAACTTGGCCTTGACGACGGCGTCCGTCGTCTGCGGATAGGTGTGGTTGAGGATGACCTGGTAGAAGGGCGTCGGTGCGGTTGGAGCGCGCGCGGCGAGCTTGTAGAAGTCGTACACGTGTCGTCGCTGTCGCGTCGAGTTGGAGGCGGCGTCGCGGAGCGTCGTCCAGAAGGCGCGGTCGACAATCGCCGGTTCTTGGGGCACGTTTTCCTCGAGGAGGTCGCGCAGCGCAGCGTCGAGGCTCTCGCGGAGCATCTCAAACGTGTCGAAACTGCTTCTATCCGCCGGTATCGGATTGTGTTTATGCCAGTTCCCGCACGCGTACTGATAGAAGTCCGCGCAGGGCTCGACGCTGGTGTCCATGAACTTGCGCATGTTGCGCGCCTGCGTGCGGCGTATCTCGTCGGCGGTGTGCTGCAGCTGCCAGAAGTTGGAGCGGTGTCGATGGTCCTCTAGCTCGTCAACGGTGGAGCGACGTTTGGAGCGCGGCGGTGCGTACGACGTCCGGAGTAAGGTCTCGCGCACGTCCGGCGTTTCGGCCGGCGGCGGGCGCGATGCTTCCAGAGGCGGCGACGGAGACGCGTCCGGATAGCCGAAGACGAAGCGCGCGACGAGGACGCTCGCGAGCACGAGGATCAAGAGCGCGGGCGGCAGGAACGCCAGCCGCTTCAGCTGCGCCGTCCACTTCGTCTCGTCGCCGACGCACCAGCGCACGCGGCCGCTCTCGTGGTGCACGGTCAGACGGCACGAGCGCCGCTTTCCGTCCATTTGCTTTTTCAGCTCGTGTTCGTCGGACGTGTGCGCGCGCGTTTATGAGCGCAGCCGTCGCTTTATTAATATCTGGGTCATTTTGATTGAGCGCGCGGTGCAATTCGTCGCGCGCGTCGCGCTTCTCTGTCGTCTCGTGTGTCATACGTCACGGCGTTCGTTTGTTCGGGCGCGTTTTCTACCCGCGCGCAATGTGGCTTAAACGTTCCGCTTGCTGTTTGCAGATCCGCCGGTCGCCATCGCCATGTCCTGCCAGGAGCTGACGCCGCCCGAGCCGCCCATCGACGCGTTCATCGCCGACCTGCTGCAGTGCGTCGCCGGCGAAGACGCGCAAGTCTGCTGCGCGAGCTGCGAAGACGGCGTCGCGGCGACTTCGCGCTGTCGCGACTGCAGCGAGCTGCTCTGCGAGCCGTGCGTGCATGCGCACCTTCGCGTGCGTCTCACCAAAGACCACAAGATCACGCGCTTCGCCAACAACGCCGCCTCGATCGGACTGCTTTCTACGCAACATTCGCTCAGCTCCTCCTCGAGGGTAAGAATCATCGTCGTCTTGTATTCCTCGCTGTGTATACCGACGAAATGCGTATGTTTTAGGCTACAAACAGCCCGTGCAGCACCGGCTCGCTCTTCTGCGAGGTGCACCACGAGCAGGTGAAGCTCTACTGCGAGGACTGCAGCTATCCGACGTGCGGCGAGTGCGCGATGGTCGAGCACCTCGGCCACCAGCTGGTGTTCATGAACGACGCCATCGAGAGCGCGCGCAGCGCGAACGCCAAGCTGATCGCGGAGACGCGCAGCGCGCTGATCGCCGTGCGCGACGCCATCGCGCAGATTCGGCGCGTCAGCGAGTGCGTCGAGCTGCGCTCGCATCAGGCGGCGAAGGACGTGCACAAGGCCGTGCGGCGGTGCGTGCGCGCCGCCGAGGAGCGCGAGCGCGACCTCTTCGCGCGCGTCGAGCGCCAGCGCGCGTGCAAGAGCAAGGCGCTGCACGCGCAGCTGGACGGGCTGCGCGTCGCGATGGCGAAGCTGACGCGCACGAGCGACATGCTCAGCGAGTGCCAGGACGCCGGCAACGGGCTCGACATCATCTTCGCCAACGAGCGCGCCGAGGCCGAGCTGCAGCAGTTGCGCGCGCTGCGTGGCAATCTGCATCCGTGCGAGGACGACGCGATTGCTTTCCACGCGCCGGACGAGCAGCTGTTGCAGGCTGTCGCGAATATGGGCAGTGTCGGCGCTCCGCTGACGATGGCGACGACGACGACGAAGAAGACGACGGTTGGTAGGCCGATCTTCGGCGCTGCACGGCCGGTCATCGTGCGCGATAACGGCGCGCGGCCTTCGCTCGCGTTCGGCGTCGAAGGCGAGGCGGATGGATATCTCTGCCGGCCGTGGGGCGTCACGTGCGACCGGCGCGGCAACATCCTCGTCGCCGACCGCAGCAACAATCGCGTGCAGGTGTTCGCCGCCGACGGCGCCTTCCTGTACAAGTTCGGCGCGCAGGGCACCGGTCCCGGGCAGTTCGATCGGCCGGCGGGCCTGGCCGTCGACAACGCCGACCGCATCGTCGTCGCCGACAAGGACAACCATCGCGTGCAGGTGTTCAGCATCGACGGCGCGTTCGTGCTGATGTTCGGCGAAAAGGGCTGCCGACCGGGCCAGTTCAACTATCCGTGGGACGTCGCCGCCAACTCCGCCGGGCAGATCGTCGTCTCCGACACGCGCAACCATCGCGTGCAGCTGTTCGCCGCCGACGGCAAGTATCTCGCCAAGTACGGCTTCGAGGGCATGAACGCGCTGTGGAAGAACTTCGACTCGCCGCGCGGCGTGTGCTTCAATCACGCCGGCAGCGTCATCGCCACGGACTTCAACAACCATCGCTTGGTCATCATCGAGCCGGATTTCGGCCACGCCAAGTTCCTCGGCGGCGAGGGCACCGGCCTCAAGCAGTTCCTCCGGCCGCAGGGCATCGTCTGCGACGACGAGGGCCGCATCGTCGTCGCCGACTCGCGCAACAATCGCATCCAGGTGTTCCAGAGCAACGGCGCGTTCCTCTGGACGGTGGGGCGCGCCGGCGCCGGCGACGGCGAGATGGACCGCCCGAGCGGCATCGGCGTCACGCCCGACGGCCGCATCGTCGTCGTCGACTTCGGCAACAACCGCGTGCAGGTATTCTAGGCGCACTCAGGGTAAGCGACTCAGGGATCTCGGCGACGGGACATCGCTAGTTACCATAGACTTAAGCGGCGGATTGAAAATCGCTCTTCGGCTCGCGCAACGCATTCATACGCAATGTTTATAGGGTAGTTACAAAACGACTGAGCGCACAAGACTGATCTACTTTGAGACTGATGAACGCTTAGGATTAGGCATATTTACACTTACTTACGAAAGCGCATTCAATGCGCAGGTACCTTGACGAGAAGAAGCCTCTTCGACTCGAAACCGAATCAAACTATATATATTTTTTAAGCTCTAGTTAGGCCACGCCCCACGTCGGCGTTAGCGTAACGTGTTCTGTGATTCGTTTCGCCGACGATATCATATCTATTTTTGTAGCAGCAAACGAACACGACGAGACGTGTGTGACGACGAACACGACCAGTGATTTGTGTGTAAGCGAAAGCATTAGCGAAAGTTACCAAGACTGTTTTGTGGTTTGTACATACGTTAGATCTAGCTAGATGATATTAGCGATTATTGACGTGTTTCAAATACGAAAATTATCAATTCCTCTGTTGTTAGTATTGAAATGCGGACGCTCGCGCTCATATGGTGCCGATTAGATCGAATGATGTAATTATTCAAACGTTTCGATGGGGAGAGATGATTAAAAAATCGTTGGCGTGCTGTCGAATATCGCATAGGTTGGTGCGAGACGGATGGTGGCTCAAGACTGTACTTAACTCGAGGAGGTTTTCGAAACGTTTTAAATATATCGCCAATGTATTGACGCACCCAAACACTACGGATAGGCTAACCTGATAGAGATGTAACTATCGTTTTTCGGCGGCGTTCTTTTCGACGACGTCGTTTTAGTGGAGGACGCGACGTTTTTCGGTGCAGAGATGGGAGAATTTAAGACTGATGTCTATTGCCACTTAACGTAAGCTAAGGTCACGAAAGCGAGTGCGTTTGCTCGCGTTATCGTTTGTTTCGTTAGTTTTAGTTTTAGGCTGTCCGCGCGCGCGGTTTTTAGTTCGTAGTTGAGGCTCTCACACCCCATTATGTTTATTCGTAAATTGCGCGTAATTAACAAATCTTAAAGATGTTCGACTCGTGAGATGTAGTCCGTGCCGGTAGCGATCACGATTGCCATTTGAAAAATGTACAAGTGAATCTAGCAATTTGTAATTACAGTGCAATTTTATTCAATAATATGTTCCTACCACCAAGTTGCGATTGTGTCGTGTTGTTTATTTACCTCGTCTGTCTGTTTCTTTGCAACTTGTTTAGATTTTCGATATGTTTCAAAACGTTTCGTCAAGTCTCTGCGTTGTTTTGGCCCTTTTTATTGATCTGCAAAGCTTCGAATGTTTTTAAATGTCAAAATCACAGTAATGAAATTTGAAAACATTTTTCAAGCGGACCAAAACAAACGGATCTTCCAAAAATTATTAAATCTAAACAGAATCAACAGACACACGAGAATCGTTAATCTGTTTTATTAGATCGCTCCTAATTTCTGTCAAAGTTGCACGAAAATGTTTATGGCAGCGAGAAACTGATTAGTAAGTCGCATTCGAATTTTAAATCCGCTTTGATTTGACGGACCAAACTACTTTATAATTTTATATCTATAGATGCTCCACAATGGTAACACTTGCGGTAATCTTAGTTAAGATAAAGGAGGTAAATTTGGATATGTTTCGCAAACTGGCGCAGGATTGTAAACCCACTGCGTCAGCTCAATGAACTTATCCAGTGGACAAGCGTAAGCACACTCGGGCAATCTCAACTGCTCGACGGTGGCGTATATTCCGTTTCGGAAGTACACCTGAATTCGACGCCGAATCAAATTAATTCAAACATTCGCACACTTTACACTTGATACTCACTTCGACGAAATGCTCCTTGTTGACTTTGTGCAATTCGATATAAAACTGTGCGTTATACTGGACAGCTTGCAGCAATCTGTGCTGCATCAGGCCCAAAAACATGTAGATATTTGTGTCATGGCAAGAATAAAGATACATTTTGGTTCGGGTGGAATTCTTCGCGTTCAGCGCTTTCGCAAGATTGTGTCTGTTCATTACTCTCATTAGTTCGCCTAGAAAGTAAGGTCAATCATGACAAGGATTTCGTAGTTTAGAATCGTAAAGTCGGAACTTTACCGATAACCAACGGTATCTTGTGTTTTCCCATTGCCGTCCAATATTTGAGGGTTTCGGCTAACATCGCATCTGGGAAATAGTTCTCCGCCCAAATTGGAACGGAGATGCCCATTTGGTGCTGTGACAAATATTAAATATTACTGCAATTAAACCGAAGAAATGCCAAACTGACCTCGGTTAAAATTGTATCATACACGAACGAAATATATCCCAATGAAAGAATCTCTGTATCAAGACCGGTTTTGTTCCCGATGTACTCGTAGAACTTTTCATTGCTAGGCACAGGATCGTATCCGGGCAAGTAGTACAGCGACGTGCAATAATCTTCAATCAGCAGCAACTAAAACAAGTAAATGTTTGCCAACAAGTTTGTCGTTTCAGCTGCGCAAGATGTCCAATATCACATTGTCAGTTTGTGCAGGGTAAACGTCATAGTGAATTTCCTTGTTTTTCTTGACGTCCTTCGGAAACATGGCGGCAATGACCTGCTGCAAAGTGTCCTGGCATCGCTTGCGGCTCGAGGACGTGAACGAAAACTCTTCGGGCGCGTAACGATCGTCGACGAAGTTGTCGTAACGCGCGCGTATTTGCTGACCCAGAATAAACGAATGCGCTCGTCCCGCGTCCGTCAATTGGCCCGTTCCATATGGAGGATACGTGTAATTGAGATAAAGATCGGTCGGGTAGCGAGACGTCGTCGGCGTCCTGTCGCCATGCCGGAAAATCTTTCGGTGGTAGAGACAGACGTGATTCACATGGAACAGTTAGAAACGCTAGTTCGTTGTAGGCAACCAAATATACGCACCACATTGACCAGTCGTAGAGACTTTTGTCGTTTCTTGCGAAGATTGGCGCCGTGCGCAAAGGCCAGCAATGTTAGTGCAATTAAAAGTGCGCCACTCTTCATTTCGAAACAACAATGCGTTGCGAATGAATGGATTTGCCCAGACGAATGAATAAATACACTGCGAGCGCGTACATGTTTTGCTACGTTTCAAATAAACAATAACACAATCAAGTGCAAATAAATGCACGTAATTGAACAATATATGCAATAAAGATGAGTTTGACGTTAACGAGATACGGTTTGAATTTTATGCGTGCGAAGTGCGCATGCGCGGCGCGCGCGGAAGTTTACCAGAATCTTTTCATTCCTGCGCGAAAAATTCCCTAGAATTCCACCAGTGTCGCTGCGACCTCGAGCGCGTCGACGTCGATATTCGGTGCTAATCGACGTAATATTCACCAAAAACAATGAGCAACCTCAGGGTTAGTACCAAATATTATAGAAAACTTATTTTCTTATTATCGTCCACGTTGCGCAACCGATATTTCGCGTTTTGCACGCATTTCCGCCCACTTTTCTACGACATAACCAATAAATCATTACATAATTCAAGTCGACTGAATGTCCTGCACAAACGAAGGCAATCCGTTTCAGAGCGCTGTTATCCTCGGCCAGGCTCTTCGCCGCCACATGAGCACCGTGAAGGATGTTCCCTCCGCCCGATACGCTCGTCTGAAGGAAGTCCAGGCCAAATATGGTGTAAGCCACATTGATTGCAAAACATAGCATCGTTTCCCAATGATAATAACTTATTAATTGCAACGTGCACATGTCTGCATGTACTTGATTGCCTTGTGATTGTATGTGTCCGATAACCAGATTGACGATGGCGTTCCTTCCTACCTGAAGGGTGGATTCATGGACCGCATATTGTTCGGAACCACCTTGATCCTCACTGGCGTTGGTCTGGTCATGTCTGGTGACGTCCTGTACACATTGGCATACCCTAAGAAGGAATAAGTTAATAACACAATGCTAGTAAATAAAATTTAGTCCTACATATATTAAGAAAAAAGTGTTTAATGCGTGGTGTGACAATTGTCTCTTCAGTTATACAATCTTGGATTTGTGTTTGTTGGTTGTTAAAGACTAGAACTTTTTTGTTTTTAGCAAAGAAAATTTACGCAGACATTTTTCAAAAAAAAATTAATAACTTGGGATAGATGTTTTAGAAAATGTTCATACGAAGTTAGGCAACAAACACGCAACTCAAATGCATTTTGTTTTCACAAAACGTTTGAACAAAACGATCAAAGACTGTGTTTCCTCACATCAAATAAAACCGAGAGTCGTTTACGTCGGCGTCATTCACAATATCTGTACGCCGAAAGCAGTTTATACAAGGATGTTGAGTCACATTGCTGTAAGTAATTAACGTAATTAATGTACTCGTACGACAAGCGTTAAGTGAACGGCGACTATCTTTAGAGAAGGTTCCTGCGCGGCCAATTTGCCCGCCACTACGGCGCAGGGCGTGGCGTGCAGGTGTGCGAGAAAGTGGGGCCGAAATTTAAGAGACTCAAGGAACTCCAGCGCCAGTTTTCGGTAATTAAGCCACACTTTGTACGCGTATCAAATGTGAGAATTACATTCGCTTCGGTGCAGTGCGACGACGGCGTGCCGGTGCACCTGAAGGGCGGCAGCAAGGACAAGATACTCTTCCAGCTGACCGCCGCCGGCATCGGCGTGGGCCTCCTGATGGTCGTCAACGTCTTCTACTGCTTGATCATGCCGGGCGCAAACAAGCCGCCGCCGATCAAAGGGGTCGACGACGAATGATCCTCGCCACTAATCAGGTTGCGCCCAAATTCGTCAGTTCGGTTTCGTTTTTATTACGCCGCGGTCTACAAAATCGCCTAGCCACACTACCACACTCGCGAAACGTCTGCGTAATCGCCGTCGGGCGCTGCGTAGTCTTTGATGGGCGGCTTGTCGTTGGGTCCCTCCGACTTGAATGGCAGCAGGGTGAAATCGGGCTGAAAATAACACACGACACATAAACGTTTTCATTCCTAAATAAATCGACTGTCCTTTCATACCTGAATTGCTTCCTGATACAACTCCTCAGACTCGGATCTCAGCTGGTCCAAGGCTCTTTGCTGCGAGTACATTATCCTGTCCATCATCTGCATATCGGCCAGGTGCTCCTCTCGCATGTACTTTGCCCATATCTTCTCGTTCAGGATTCTCTTCTCATGCACCTCTGGTGATACCTTAATACCAGTTCTTTGGTGCAACCTTAAATCGGCATTCTTTTATATTCATGTTCATTAAACTTGTCTTTGAATAGTACTTTTTGTCGTCGAGTATTCCGCTGGGGATTTCGCACTCGTCGATGGGTTTCAGTTGTCTGGCGTTCTTCTCCAGGCGCCGAATTTGCTTCTCGATCTTTTTCTTCTTGCGTTCTTCCCTCGCCTTGACCACGGCAGGGTCAACACGCTTCTTTTTCTTTAAGGGTTCGGCGCTGGAATGTGTTCCATCAAAGCGGACGAAGTATTTGCCTACGAGAATGTTGCTAGTCTTACTTACAGGAGGCATGGGGTTGTTTTGATGTACAAAGCAGAGGATGTTGAGACAGTTCGAGCAAATTGCTGCGATGAGAGTCCCAAGGATAACCTGAAATTTTAGCAACGTTAAAACATCAGAATTTCGAGTCTATTTCGTTCGTACCTCGCAAAACCTAATATGAAATTCATTTCGAATGTTATACGAGACGCAGCAGGATAATTTTCATGCACTTTCTACACGCTTTTGGGAAATAATTTAAAACCTGATGCAGGCAAGTTTAATGCAAGTTTTGAGTCACAACGACCAGTAACAACTTCAACCACCAGACGGCGCTGTTATCAGTCTTCCGTTTAATTAATTTTTCCGAATAATATAAAAACGTAATATATAATTTTTAAAAAATCACTTTTAATAGATAGAATAACCTTTATATGGCCATTAGGGATGTCGAAAATCTAGAAAAGTATCGATATATATCGAATCGATATATTTTGGAAATATCGTTATCGATATA
>JAODGE020008507.1:0-10154 GCA_027574965.2 Ecitophya simulans
ATTTGCTCATGTAACTTTAGGTTAGCACAAATTTAGATTTGCTTAGCTTAGGTTAGGATAAGTTAGATGAAGTGATGTTCGGTTAGGTGACTTAAGCTAAGTTAAATTAGAGAAGATTAACGTTTAGGTTCGATGACAATAAGATAGCTTAAGTTAGGTAAAGTTACAATATGTTAGGTTATATTTTGTTAAATATAGTTAAGTTGGCAAAAAATTGATGTTTATTTAATGTGTTGAAATCATCGATATTTTACAAAATATCAACCACTAGTAGCTTTAACTTTACCATTCTAACAAACATTTGCAAAAACAATTGAACGTTTAGTAAAGAGACTGATAAGAATGCTTTCAAAAGTAACCGACACAAACCGATCATATTATATCTTAACTAATATTAACACTAGACAATATTGCTTAGTACTATTTAAATCTACGTTCAAATCAGCGTCGAATAAACTAGTATAATTAAATTTGTAGTTTTTGGCATTTTTAGTAAAAATGAGAAGAGGTTTCCGTTTGTTAATTTTCCAAAAATCGAATATTTCAACTAATATTAACACAAAACAAAATTGCTTAGTAACATTTGAACCTACGTTCAATTCTGCGTCGATTAAGCTAGTTTAATTGGATATTTAATTTTTGCCATTTTTGGAGAACCTTTTGCTAAGATATGATTCAGGTAGGTTAAATTGGATTAGGCAGAATTATGTTAAGTGAAGTTAATTAAAGTTTTGAATGATTTGGTTACATTAAGTTAGGTTAGGTGTTGTTTGGTTTGACCAATGTCGTAGGTAAATCGGGTTAAATGAATTGATGTTTGGTTAGGTTAGGTTGGAGTAAATAAATTATTTTAGGTTAAAAACTGATTCAAAAATTACAAATCCTGATTCATTTATCCTGAAATAAGAATTCAAATTTTTAGTTCACAAATGACAAGTGCATCCCACTCGTATTAACATAAAGCGTAGCAAGAAAAATCTCTTGAACATCGACTTTCAAGCACCGGAAAGGATGCTTCAACTTTAAACAACTTTGCCGCTGGAAAAAAAAGGTAATCAAATTAATTAACAAACTCGGAAAAGTCGTCCGCCAAATTTCCGCTCGCAATCTGCTCAAATTAAAACCTAATATGAATATTATATGCATAAATAATATTTTATTTATATTTAAATTACTTCCTCGAGGAATTCGTCGACGCGCCGAACTTTGTGCCGACTTTTTGTCGGCGCGTCCGAAACTCCGGCGAACTCGCAGCACTTGCCGCAATTATTTACAAGAAACGAAGTTGGCCGTCGCTCCGTAAGTCCCGCCGACGCGCGGCCGGGTTTAATTTGCGCGTGCGCAAATTCAATTCCGGATCAATTAGAATTACTAATTGGTGTTAGGACTTTTTAGCATCACTTAACCCGCGCATTTACATCGGGAACGATTTCCGGCTGCTGAATAGGTCGCGCGCTCTTTGCCCGAGCGTAAGACAGGAGAGCCGAGTCGCAATTTGCGCGAAATATGAAAGAAATCATTCGCGTCGCGGAAAACGGCTAATGGAAAAAGCAGTTTTGTTTTCCGTGCGCCGGCCGACAATGGCGCCCGACAATAGAAGCACCTTTTACCTTAATAGAACACTTTCGCTTCATCGCAAACCTTTTCTGCTTTTACTGCATCCCCCGACGGCGACGGCGGCGGCGTTTTTTTTTTCGCCGCTCCCACGCATCGGGGCCATTGTTTCGCGTTTGCGTTTTGTTATTTCGCGCGCGCGCGCGCATTTTCCAGTTCGGTTGTGTGCGCGCGACGCCAAAAGCCTTCGTTCGGCATTCAATAACATCAATATGCAGTTTGACGAAGAACGAAACGCGCAAAAATTTACGAGCGGAAACATTATTACTTTGCATTTTGCAAAATTTCAATTCATAAACGCTTTTCGGACCGCGCCATTGTTTTTTTACCATGCAATGCAAATAAACTCAGTAAATTAACATTTTTATTTTTGTTTTTGCAAGGCGTTTGAAGGAAAATTTGCGCTAATTGGAATTCACATTCAATATTTGTTTACCGTTCTTTGAGGCGACATAAACGTAAAGCATAATCAATGGAATTAATTTGCTTTTGTCGAAAATAATTAGTTCATGATGCCGGAACAAAAACTCAGCAAAGAAATTATGTGCCAATGAGCAAATAATGCAAAAACGACATCTATGAACAAAATGTCAACATGTCGAAGCTTGCGACAAATAGCATCTAGTGCCATTTATGTACTGTAGTGAATACTGCTTTCTCAGTATGCGCGTGAAATTGTGCGGAATTCGCAGCGATTTATAAATTTCGAACTCCTCAACTTCGGCATGCCGTCGTCGGCGGCGCGCGTAATGAATGCGCAAGATGGCTGCGAGTGAAAAGTTAAAGATTTTGAGTGTTGGCATGCGACATAAGGCGAGGCTCCAATGTAAGCCCCCAGACAGAAATAAAGTTCGTCGTCGCCGTCCAAACAAATTCTGGTGAAGAGAGCGAAGGGTAGAGAAGATGGAATATGTTTGCGTGACCTAAATACATTTTCTAATGCGTCGCGTCGCTTGAGAACCATGAGTCAGGGATATTAACAAGTAAGTAGTGAATACATCAAAATCTTTTATATTGTACTTTAGAGAAAATCCGTTTTGTTTTTTTAATACATAGAAAGAATATTACTGAATAGAATTGTGTAAAGATTTTAACGCTTAAGAAAACCAGATTATATAATTTTTTTAGAATATTAACCGATTTGAAGTTATTCTAAGACAAAACGAAACATATATTGCGATTTAATAAAATAATTGTTTAATACTAATTTCATATTAATCCAGTAACTTGTAGTAGTTAAAAAAATGTATATGGATTTGAATAGAAAAATTTACTTTCTGTCAAAATTGTTAAATAATTCCTCGGTTTAAAAGTTAAGCAATTTTTTGCATAAATTCACAAAAATTATTCACTTTGCCACTGCCTTACTTTCTAATAACTATATATAGAGAAATACAGAATAAAAACCTTTGTAAAGCGCTATATTTTTTATAGAACCAAATTTGAAAATTGTTTTACTTATAAAAACAGACATAATGACTAATTGCATACTTTTTATAACTTATAATACTTGAAAAAATAAAAATTACATGCAGTTTGTTTTAAAATTGTAAGTTTTATTATTTAATATTAAATTTGATGGTTTTGAAAATTGTGTTTTTTATTCAATTAAAAAAGTGGATATTCCAAAAAAAATGTTGAATGATTTTTGTACAATGTGTAATTTGGCATAAAACTGTCTTTAGAGTTGCGGCCTATTGTATAAATATAATATCAGTATCAACAAACCAAACACACAAAAGGTTTAAAATCCATTATATAAAAAAGTAAATTATGTTAAAAATAAAATACCAAGCAATATTGCATTACAGGAATAAAGAAATTTGTAACTGGTCAATGCAACTAAAAGTGATAATGTTCTCCTTGATTAATAATCGATTCCTTGATACGTTTTGCCATTCAACAAGCGCATTATAAAAGGCGGAAAGAATTACGACGCTCAAAATGAATACCGCCTCATTTTTCCAAAGACGGCCGGCGCACGCGATTTCATATTTAAGCTTAAATTGAAATTGTTGCGAGCGAAAATTGACCGCACGTTCGACTCGACACGCGGGCGAGAGCAAAAACCAAACAATGCTTATTTTAATGAATCACGTACACGCCGCGCGTAATTATTCGACCCTAATTGGCATTTGTGCGATAAATAAATAATGTTGCATTAATATCATTAATATTCTGCATCATTACGAACCCATCAAGTGCCTATTTGCCTAATATCCACCGCACGCTCGCTGGTGAATAAATTTTGGATTACAAATTGCAATTAAACAAGCATGCTACATTAACTTAACCTAAACCAACCTACAAAACTTGAAAAAATCCTATCAAAACGTAACCAAACTTTGCGATTGCCTGAACATGCTTTAATACATTGACATACTTGTGTTTTGTTCTAATTAAACCAAGCTTTCAATATTTTTACATCCAATCGGCAACAAAGTAATTGAACTCATCGTTTTTGTTCGTTCTCTCGGTCGCCGGCCGCAAGAAGACGTCGCAACAAACACCGACGGCTGACAAAGTTCACGACGTTGTTGTTGTTCCTGTATCGATTTTCGTACGTGTTTAGAACGCCATTAATTACGCCTAAGAGGTTTCGACGACGTGCACGCCGATCGGCAAAAACTCGCCGGCGGCAGCGACGCCGAGGAACGTCGTCCTTCTGGCACAGCTTTACACCAGGCAAACTTCGGCGTGTTTATCACGCAAAAAAAAAAAACTTTTATTGCTCGCTCTTATTGAAAACCTTTGAGCCTGAAAACGCACCAAATCGTCGCTCAATTCGCTCAAATTGATTTTTAACTCGTGCGGCCAAAGAGAGCACGAACGGCTCGAGTGGCGCGCACGTCGAGGGCCTACCAAAACGCGCTCTCATTTAATTTCTTCGCGAGCGACGCCGAAAATTGCGCCGCGCTCCCGGCGCCTTCCTCGGCCAGATGCACGAGTTCGTGTCGCGCTGCAGAAAAGTTTATTATAAAGTTGATTTAAAATTCCAATCTGGCCGCCCGCAAAGAAGCCGCTCTTCATCGCTTCGGCTTGTTATGCTCCGGCAGCGGCGGCGGCGACGACGGCCTTTTACATGCCTCTCGCACATGACCCCAATTCGGCGCGCGAATGAACCGAGCGTTGAATTATTATAATTTTAATTAACGCCGCCGCTCACTAGGCAACAACCAACGTCGCACCGAGCGTCGCGGCAAAACACAAACCGCCCTCCGAACGTCGCAAATTACGATGACACTCTGTATAACACGCTTCGCTTCACTTTCGTGCCGCATTCTTTCATTTCCTTCGATATCTCATCGCCAGCGTCGGCGAAATTATTTTCCGCGCCTCGCTTTTTGACTCGCCGCCCCCCGGGGCAAAAGTATTTATAATACATTCGCGATCGACTTCGGTGCGCCGCGCCTGCGTTGGCGGGGGCGGCGGCGGCGGTTACGACAAGTGAATGGAGAGCGGTGTCATCTGCAGCCCACGATGAAACGCTTTGATCTTTGCCCTGCCATCGCCATGACCCTCTTTCGCGCCGCCGCCGCCGCCGCCTCCAAGGCAACGGAGAAAAGAATATCGGAGAATCTGCCGCGGTAACTCGTTGACACCGATGCGCCCTCCGGCGAGCCCATCTCGCAACCAGTGATAAATCCAAGATGGCCACCGGAAGCGGCGCGAATTTTTACGCCCGGCGCTCGATTAACAACCGCCGCCGTCTGTTGCGACTGCGGCCGGGTCGTTAACGTCTCGTTGGTATGCTCGCGGTCGAAATTTATCGCCTCGACGCGCGGGGGCGGCGCGACACGTGTGCGTGCGCCATGTAATAATGCGAAACTTAACTTCCTGTTGCTTAATTATAACTTTTTGTTCGCCACCAACGGCGCGCACGCCGCTCGCCACTCCGCGCGCCCGCCCTTTGCCCACCCCCGACGCCGTTAATCCGCCGCGTGCCTCTGAAACCTTCCGCGCGTGCTGAAAAATGAAACGCCCGAAAGGCGGTTATTGTGTTGCGTTATTATTACCAATAGCGCTTTAATGCGCGCGCGGATCGGGCCGAATTCGCGTTATTGCTCCCCGTGGCTCAGTGTCGGAATGGAGTTTTTTGTAAAGGCCGCCGCCGCCGCCCGCCCGATTTTGAATATCGCAGTGCAGCTTTGAAACGCCCGAGACAAATGGAGTGTTTTTCTCTTTCGGGCACGAATTTATTCGCGGATATGCGCCGACGGGCGGGCTGTTTCTACGCATGGCGGGGCGATAAAAGAAACGTGAATGCGTGCGCTGAATGAAACGCTTTTTGCCAGCGACGGCGGCGGCTGCTCTGCCATTGACGCAAGAAGCGAATCGGTAGAGTGCGTGCTGCAGAAAGTGTATGCACATAAATTTCGCCCGCGCAACGGCGGCGGTGGCGGCGGCAGAGAGGAGAGCCTGTCCACCGATACACCAGATCTCCATCATGTTCCTATTATACTTGTATTTACGCCACCCTCCTTTGCGTTGTATACGCCTGGAAACTCAAAAATTCAAAATTTTGTAGCAAAAATTAAAGTTGTACATTAACCCCTTAAAAAAACACTATCATTCATTGAAATACCTATTGTATTCTTATTAGATTCACGCTATCACATTCACTTTTTATAAAACCAAATAATCAGAAATGAAAATATTTATATAAACATTTGATTGTTACATTAACGAACTTCATAAATACTCTCAATAATGTTATGTGGATTTGTATAAAATGCCATATTTACAGATTGAGATACTTTTCATGTTTCTATTATATTCACGCCACCAACCTTCACTATTTAACAAACCAAATAATCTCAAAATTAATTATTCCTGATGAAATTTAAATTTTACATTAACAAATCATTTAAACNCTTCATAAAAATTTATTTTTTACATTAACAAAAACAAACAAACAAAAACAAACAAAAATGTTATTTGGATTCGTATAAAGAGCCATATTTACAGAGTGAGATACTTTTTATGTTTCTATTATATTTACGCCACCCTTCAACTGTTTATCAAACAAAATATACCAAAATTAAAACATTTCTATGAAAATGTAAATTTCACATTAACGAACACTCTTGGAAATGTTGGGAACATAGTAAAAAAACATATTAATGCATCAAAATACCCATCATGTGGTTGTTTATAAAACCTAATAAGCAAAAATTATCATATTACCATAAACAAAGACATTTTTGCATTAACAAACCTTATAAGCATGTTTGGAATGGTTGGGTGAATAGTAAAAAGACATTTACACATTCCGAGGATTTTCTCACATGACAACCCTCACTTTTCATCTAATATTAGCGAATGTTTTCTTCACAGCGCGTTGAAAACTTTGACGCGTGCGTTCCAGTAGGTTGTTTTCCAGCAAGCGCTTTCTAATATTACGTCTTCGGCGCGCCGCCGCCGCCGCCGCGCCGCAAGCAAACAAGTTTTAAATTCGAACTTTTAGTGCGCGCGCACATTCGACGTTCGGCGTTCGCGCAGCACGGGTAATAAATGAAGTTATGAAAGTAAAACAGGAGCGTCGCGCGCGAGCGGCGGCGGCGGCCGTCGATTTACTTTTCAATTTTTTCAAACCAATTTGCCGGCTCGCAAAAACGTAGAGATAAACGCGCCGCCCTGCACGCGAGAGGGGCAATTAACACCTCGATGGCGGCGGCGAGGGCGGCGGCGGCGTGTGGCCCGAGCGTTTTGCAGTTTGCAGTGGATAGCGCGCGCGTATCTACCGATCGCGCAAAATTTGCGAGCAAAAAAAACGCAAAAACAAACAACTTTGAACCCGCAAAGTTTTATGCGCGCGCGCACGCGGCGAAAGTGTGTTTGACGCATGGCAGAAATTGCCCCGACGTGCGAATCGCCGTAAATTTTTCGCAGAATTACACTTTTCGACTTCTCGCCCGCCACGCACGGCGGGCACTAAACGTCGGTAATATGGAGCAATAAACAAGAATTATGTTATTGGAGGCGTGCGAAACGAGCGCACTTGAAGTCGCCGCCCGCCGTTGAAAATTTGCGTATTGTGTGTGCTCTGTCTGCCGCCGCTATTATGCTATTCTTACGCCGGGCATCCGTGTAATAAAGATAAGAGGGGCAGCTGATAGAAAAAAAAACAAATTCAATTTTGTGCTATTGCGCCATTTATTTTTTTAAGCAATCTTCTAATGGAGGAGATTATGTTAAAATAATCTTCGGAATCATCGAAAACCAATCTTTTTAAATCAATAAAAATAAGGCATATAAGAATTGTTTTTTTACAAGCGTGAAATGTCTGGAAAATTGCTTTCGCATTTGTTCAAATGTTACATTAATTTATTGAAAAGTTAAATTAGAAAAAAATCACGAGAAATATTGTTTTTACTGTCACTCAGAATCCTGATTCAACTTTTTAATCAATTTTTATATTCTCCTCATTTTCTCAATATGTCAACCACGGTGATATAACCAAATCATTCAAAAAAAGTTGACTAATATGTCATTTATATTGCACAATTTTTTAAATTTTACAATAATATAAATGAAAAACTTTTCTAAATTTAGATGTAAAAATTGTCGAAAAAAATGGTTTGTATTAGATTGGATAATAAGTAATGAGTGTTTATTTAAAAATTTCTTTGTTTTTCATCAAATATATTCGTTATTAACAATCTCTTGTAAAAAATCATATGGCCGAGATTTAAAGACAATAAAGATCCAACTTTGAAAATTCTTGTTATTGTTGAAGATTACGAATGTTAACAAATAAAAGTCATAGTTCTGGAAAAAAAAAATTATATATACATACTATGAAATATTTGTTCAAATGTTATGCAAATTGTGACTAGACAAGTGTTTCGTTTAAACACGTTAATTACTTATTACTAAACTCAATGCATTTCTCTTTTACTGACTTTAGACTAACTCCATTACATTTGAAACTCAAAGCAGATAAACGCGACAAAAACAACTTACAACTGACGAACGAAAAAAGTCAGAGCCGCGCGCGATAACTAACAAACAAATTAGCATCACGCGTTAGTATCCTGTTACCAAAGTCACAAAACAATGTCCTCGGAAACTTTTGGCTCGCTCATCTCCTCGAAATCTGCGCACGCAAAAAAAAAATCTCCGCCGACCAAAAGCTTTCCTCGCGGCCGGAACTCATTCGGTTAATTCGGCGCGAGTATAACGAAGGTCGTCGGGCGTTTTCCGTATCGCGCAATTAAAGCGGCCCGTTATAGTGCAGAACGTTGTACGGACATAATTATATTGCGCCAGTTTGTCGGGTCCGCTTCAATTAGATTCCGGCGAATCCACGAACGAGCAACTAATGTCGTAATGAACAATGTTCCGCTATCTGGGCGCCGTTTCGGGCGCGTGAGAGTCGCGCTCGCCGCCGCCGCCGCCGGCAGAAGAAGGCCGAACGACTTGCGCCCCCAACGCCGGCTTACGCGCGCGGCGGCGGCGGTGGCGCCTGGCCAAATTAATGTGGACGTGCCGCGCGTGCATGCGCGCAAATTCGCGGCTGGCGCGGCTCCTCCGGCCGCAAAGCTTTCTAACACCTAAAATCCGAACGCGAATCCAGGCGTTTTCGCTCGTCGCGCTCGGGCGCACGCTTAGCGCTGGTTTATTATGCACGAGGGACCGGAAATATTAAGTTACGCGCAAGAATAACGCTTTTCGGGCATCCTAACCTTCAAAAACTTAAACGCGTTGCGGCGAGAGTAAGAACTACGCTTGTCAAATACGTTTCGGGCCGAATATTTCGAGAAGGTAATCGGCACATTCCGTTTGCAAATTGCGAAATGAAGAGACGCACTTTGCGCGAAACAATGGCTTGTTTGTCAGCGCCGCCTCTCTCCCTACATCCGCACTAATACGACTTTAAGAGGCGGCGAAACGGAGTCACTTTTCGCTTCGCTTTTCGCGCTCGCAGCGCGTTGTACATTAAGTGAATGGTATTAATAAAGGATTTTGTTAGCATTCAGAAGGAAATTAACACGCATAAAGAGCCAAGCAGGCCCGTAAAAGGACGCGAGTCGTTAGCGTGGATGCCGCCTCCGAGCATGAGATCGTCGCGCCGCCGCCGCCGCCGCCGTCGGCAAATGTATCGTGTCGGTGCATGCGACGACGCCCTCGACGATAAAACAATGCGAAAAGGTGCTAATGGAGAGAGGCGGCGGCGGACGCCGGTTTTAAGAGGGTGCGCCGTTTCGGCCGCCGGGCGAAAGGAGCGGCGAAACGCCGGCGAGTCGCGCACGGCTGACGCACGGCGGGCGACAGTGTGCGGAAAGAAATTACGTCCGGAGCAGAAGGGGCCGTTTGGCGAGTGCGCATATCTTATTAAATTTGAGTTAAGTGTGTGGAAGTGCGGGGCGCCGGAGTTGCCGGCTAGGTTGGAAGGGTGCGCAGATAGAGCTGTTTATGCAATTTAACGCAAATAGTCGAGGCGACCTCATGGTTGGCTTAATCTCGTTAGCGTGGCTCATGTAAATTTCTAGGTTGGGTGGTCTGTTAGTTAGTGGTTGGCCTAATTGGAATATAAA
>JAODGE020008524.1:0-15548 GCA_027574965.2 Ecitophya simulans
AGAATTTTATAATCAGGACTTTAAACCTTTTTCTTTTAGATTCGTTATTTGTACATGTTATTATTTATATTTATATTGAACCTACGTAGTCCAAAGGGCTGTAACGAAAATAAAAAAATTTAATGTTGGTATGTTTTTGCTGTTGTTTGCAAATTATCTACATGGAACAATCTGTGTAACTTGTAAATAAATAAATTAAAAGGTATCTGATTAATTGAAAGCTCACTAGTTCTCTACTGCGCCATTATTTTTGGCGTTATTATGGACGCTCAGTTTTCTTACAACAAAATTTATTTAGTCATCTGTCGGAAGAAAGTTTTGTTTATTTATAGTTGTCGTGAAGTAGCTTTGCTTGTGTCTCGTTGAAGTGGACACCCGTGTGTCCGTAATGTTGAGATAATAATGGAATGTAATTATCAATTGTATCTAATTATAGGTAGAAACAAGAATTTAGGTTGAAAATCAACGCGAGAGTCGATGCACGATAGTTGAGTGAACTAAACTACTGTGGAAGAATAGAAAGTTATAAAATTGTCCTATCTCATTGTAGCAGTATAACATTTAAAGTTCAAAATCTTTAAAATATTATGTCTATAATGATATTATAAAAATGATCAATTATCATATCATATATAAACTCATTTAATTTTTGTGTGTCAAGATTTTTTTGAAGTTAATTAATGAAGTAAGAAGTATTTGCCAGTAATTGCACGAGTACAGTTATTATTAGTGCGTTGGCGTGCATATTTAGTTAATTGCTGTTGTCTGAAATGGAGACAGGAAAAGAGAATATGATAAATGATCAATGCTAGTGAATTGTACTTCCAGAATTTGCGATGTTCAACTAAGAATAAAAGTAAACCGTTCGTGTTTCTTTGGTTTACATACCTGCCTTAAACAATTTGTTCTAATTATTACTGCAGAAAAGTTAGGAGAACAATTTTCACATCGTTTGGTGAGATGAAATTAACTTTTATCTTATAATTTCAAATCATTAAATTTTTCTATTTTTATTGATATTTTTACAATTTTAAGTCTAAACATTTATTTTTCATCAACAGCCATATTTGCGTGTTTATCTTGGGGATAACTTTTTGTTAATTTTCTATTAATCTCACAAGCGCACAATGTCAATGTGCAATATTCAATTGTTTTTTTTATAAATAATTTCTAACACTGCTTTAAGAGTAGTGTTAGAATATGTTGAATAGACAGGAAAAGAGAATATGATGAATGACCAATGCTAGTGAATTGTACTTCCAGAATTTGCAATGTTCAATTAAGGATAAAGGTAAACCGTTCGTGTTTCTTTGGTTTACATACCTGCCTTAAACAATTTGTTCTAATAATTACTGCAGAAAAGTTAGGAGAACAATTTTTACATCGTTTTGTGAGATGTAATTAACTTTTATCTTATAATTTCAAATCATTAAATTTTTCTATTTTTATTGATATATTTATCCTTCATCAACATATTTGCCATATTTGCGTGTTTATCTTGGGGATAACTTTTTGTTAATTTTATATTAATCTCACAAGCGCACAACAATGTCAATGTGCAATATTCAATTGTTTTTTTATAAAAAATTTCTAACACTGCTTTAAGAGTAGTGTTAGAATATGTTGAATATGTTGAATCAAATTCTCATGAAAACATGTCTGCTGTAACTGATACCTGACTACGTTGAAATATCTCGTAGAATTTCCCTAAGATATGGTAAGTTTAATACATGCCAACTATCACCCATTATCGCCTTGTATATTTTAGAGATCGCTTATTTTACATCGCCGTTAACAGTCGGAAACTTGAAACAAACATAAGAAACCTGAAACAAAAACTAATATTAGACGACTTTGTGCTGGGCACCGACATAATTATGTAGGTGGTCGGTGTTAATTTTGCATCCCTGCAATTTAAAAGTGTATCAATATTTTTATACCATCCAAAAGCAAAATTTTTGCTGGTGGCGACTTTTCACTGTCATGCGAGTTAGCTTATATTCGTTCATTGCAATGGCCTCCACAAAATTATCGATTGCAGGTTTGCGCTTGTTATTATATTTTCGGAATTCTGTCTCTGACTCATATTTTATGACTGCAAAATATTAATACAGTATAACATTTTTATATTCAACTGCGTTCATTGGTGTCATAATTTAACGACTTGTGTCATTAACAAAGTTAGTGAAACTTCTTCAATTAGTTATAATTGTAGACGCTCGTGTCGCTTTTAATTAGGAATAATAAAAACAGAAATAAGACACATGTGACACATTACACTATGACATCAATGTCAATCAATTATTATCTAAATACCAACATTGTAAATGCACATTGCATTTTGTGCCAGTTCTACTTCAAGAAAAATATTTTGTTGCGACGTACACTTCAAAAATGGCTGTATCAATTGTTGTTATATTATGATATACTATTCAGATAGGATATAAACTATTTAAAATTATATAAATTGTAAGAGAAATAGTAATAGATATATTAACTTTAATTAATAATCCAAGTTTGCCATACTAATAAATTAATAAGTAATGGAATAACAAATAATAACGATAAACAGACCAAAAATGTCATTTTTATTACAAATTTGACAGCTACGTCACGTTACAATTAAAATAGGCTAAGCATATTTGACTACTCTCAAAATTTCATACGAATCAAACTGCTCTTTTCTTTACCGCGTGTGGAAACAAGCGTATCTGCGGATTTTAAACAAATTGTGTTTTTTTGCTAGATTTTTTTATTCGTAAAGAAACAAACAAAGTGCATTCGGTTAAATTGCGAGAATACGGTAGATGAGACAGCAGTTCGTAGTACAATTCGAACAATTTGGCCGTGGCAACGAAGGAGGTGCAATAAATCGGTTGGACAGTTTTTCTACATTTTGACATCAAATCAATTTCAAAATTCGACATGGAAGAGACCTGTAACCATGTAATCTCTCTAACGAATCCTAGTGAATACCAGAAATTGAAAGCCATCTCAGTCAGGTCGATAGAACAGGACAATACAAAACTGTGATTTTTTGCGCGGTTTCTTTCATGGTAGCAATTTTAAGAGCACTTTGGTGTGTCTTAACAAAAACCTTCGTGCAATTATCTGAAAATTTGGTAAACTGATTCTAGACGATGGTCATTGAAGAAGAAAAAGAGTCACCGTACGCTGTCTGTTAATACGCTTTGATTTTGTTGCAGGATATTTATTCCAAAAATAAGTATTAAATCACCCGCGAATGTGATCAAAACAAGAAGAATATACCAAACAATCCACAATTTGCCATCCTTGTATCTTAAAACGGTGAAGCTAAATACTAATTAAACCTTTTTTTTCAATACGATTTTAACAAGTATTCCAAATATTATAAAACGATGTTTGTAACTTGTATTCAACTCACTTTTGTAAACAATCTACTTTTTTCTGAATTTGTGGTGTAATTTGTAGATAGCTGTAATAGCTGTGATTGGACCATCTGGTTCCGGAAAGACTACGTTTCTGAACATTCTCAGTGCGTACGCATCTCAAAACACAACTATCGCTTTTTTCAATTAAACAGCCAGGAAACAAATTTTGAGAACCTCATGAAAAATTCATGCTACTTGACGCAGGATATTAACCTGAACCACCTTCGACGGTGAGCAGGAAACATGCGTTACGCGGAAAATTTTGAACTCGACGTGACGTACTCCCAACAGAAGAAAAGCGACATTGTACGTGTGCGCAGTCACTCCGTGAAGTCTTTTAATTTTGGCAGAAACATGTGTAGTTGCTGGATATACCGAATATTAGATTCTTTCGGACTGCTCGAGACGAAACCTACCAGGGCCGGAAAACTCTTTGGCGGGTAAGTCTCGTCATGCGCTGGAGATCATCTTCCTAGACAAATCTATCAAATGAGTTCTAAAACGCGCGTCGGCGGTCTGCGTCAACTGATTATCCGCAGCAGACTGGACATCTCCACTACGCACTTGATCCTTTCGGTCTACCTTGCAACCTTTATCACAACCCAACCGACTATTGTAAGGTATGTTATTAATTACTGCATATTTTTTAATTGTTTCAATTTGAAGTTATTGAACTCTGCTCTGCTCTGGCGATGTTGGCAAAAACTCACCGCTACGTTTGGTAAAAGCGTCTAAAAATGGCAGCGCGTATCTCCAACATTAGCCAGAGTGTAAGCAAATAATTATTACTACATAATACATGAAAAACACATTAATTATTGCATTAATACCGATAGATACATTTTTGTAGAATTATTATCAACATGTAATGACACAACATAAATCGCGAACTCCATGTGGTTCTATATATTTAATACTTTGTTACTTAACTTTATCAAGATGCAAAGAAATCGGATAATTAATACACTTTGCACAATTGATTATAGTTATTGACGCATTGACGATTGCTTGGGATTAATTTGATTGCAATTGAGATTAGAGTGCTGTTTTATGATGTCGGATCCGATGCGACTAAACCTTGCGCTAATTACTATATTTACATTGCCATGACTAGAAACATACATTTGTCTGGTTGGTTATACCATATTTTATTATGTAAGTAATTTCCAAAAGTTCCAAATAACTTCCAAATTGTGATTATTTTATTTATAGTTGTAGCATTTGTGATTTTATAAAGAAATTGTTGTTTTATCAGTTTTAATAAAGAATTATTTTAATGTTTTTAAATGGCGTTTGTAGATATGAGTTTAGTTTTTTATTATTTTAAAGCATATGAGCTTTTATATAAAATCTTTAAATAAAAGTGATTTTAAATTGTTTCATTATTTCTTTAAAATTTTTTACTAATTTTTGTTTTGTTTTCCAGAAAATTATATTACACTGCCATCATATTATATTACCTAAAGGTGTTCAGAAATTAACTGTTTATTATTTTCAGTTCTTGAAAAAATTTACCTTTTAAAACGCAAAATGCACAACAGATACTGCTCAGTAATGCAATACAACATATTAGTATCAATTTTGGACCTTTCAATAACAGTAAATGATCACGCCATGAATAATATAACCAAGAACAAATCTCGAAATCTGTTTGTTTTAGATCGTAACAATTGTGTTTTCAAACTTTTTCTTATCGTCACCATAGCCTTGAGAATGGGTACCAAGGCACTCGGTTTTTTCCGACACACTGTTTAAATTGAACGTAATTCTAAATTCTAGAACATGTTTTAAAACCACATAAATTTAAATTTTCAAACTTTAAGCACGCAGTATTATTTGGTTTCGCGTTACAAATAACATATTTATCAATCAGTGGCTACACTATGATGCCACAGATCCTACCAAAAGTTTTCGAAATATTGTTCAGAGTGACATATACGCGAGCGAGCGCCCAAAACTTTTACATAATATGCCATGATCTGGAACCGAGGCGACTCCACTATCCGGAAGAAGACATTTATGCTTTCCTTTGTTATACTCACAAAGGGATAAGGAGATCAGGAGATCAAATTAAATTCGATTGACTATACCTGGACGTTGTATGTCCTGTTTGGGTGGTATATTGTTGTAAAAGTCATTACTGTTTATTCGATAAGGTACAGACTCTCTTAACTGTACTAAAATAAACAATTTTATTTGTTTACCACGAAAGCCGGCGCATGACCGAGCAATTTTGATAATTTTTTGTTTCTAAACTTACAGTATTAGGATGCCTTCCAATAGATTTTTTAAGTGAAGCCCTTCCCGCATTGCCAATTTAGGGTATTTGTGGTATTCGTCATGAAAACGTGGAAAACGAGGCATAACAAGAAACCTATAAATACTATGACATAAAAAAATACTTTACACATATAAACAGTATAATAAATAAATACAATGTAAAACATGAATAAATAACACTTATCAAAAAACACCTGCACACAAACACCCTCAGAATGTAAAACCGGCAACACTAATAGGTGGTTGTGTCTATCGCAAAGCAGTTTGAACCGGCATTCATTTGCTAACCCACTTCTGTTTCTAATGCCAGGGCATTGGAACAGATGCGGCACGGTCAACGGCACGTTATACTAGGCACAAACAAGTTACTGGGTCCGTGTCAGCAAAAACAAGTTTCCCGAGCGATGTCCGGCTTATTCGAGGGAGCACATTGCTGCGCGGTCATCAGCGGTATTCTCTGGAACTCTGATATGTCTTAGACACCAGAACCGAGTTATATAGCAACCAGACTTGCGAGCTGCCATTAAGCTCAACTGTAGTCGCGTACTACAGTTGAGCATAATGGGAGCTCGCAAGTCTGGTTGCCCACCCTCTCGGATTGTCATTCGCCGACAAAGCCCGAAGAGTCGGTGATAATTACAGTTTGTGGAAGACTCCTTTGGCGGGCAAACAAAGACGCTTACCAGGTCGTTAGCACTCTAGCTGAGAAAACTGAACAATATGACGGGAGCGTCTATGAATGCGACTACGTACTAACCGTGAAAACAGCACCAACTACATTTTCAAACTTTGACCCATCGGTGTAGATATGCGTTCAGTCCAAATAGTTACAATGCAAGTGCTCGTAGAATAAAATTTTGAATCTGAAAGGGGCTGTTTCCGCTTTCACATAACGAAGCATCAACCAATCAAAGACACCATGTTGCATGCTAGCCTGTAGAGGCACTGATAAGTCAAGCTTTTGAGTCGCCACCAGCTCCCTGAAGACGATGCTAGTAGGTCGAGTAACCGTGGGACGGTCAGCGTATCGGTTGCAGTTTGCCTCATAAAAAACAGACAAAGTTGGACTAGTACGGAACACTCCAATGGCCAGACAAATCCCCTGAAAGACAACTTGGTGCAACAACCTCAGAGTTGTCCGCCGAGCCGATGCAAAAACCAACCTTCCATACTCGAGACGAGACAAAATAAAAGCACGATAAATATTTAGCAAAACTACCCTACGATCCTCCCAACGGTTACCACACAAGCACCAAAAAACATTCAACCCACGGTGGCACTTGTGAACAACATTTGTTACGTAGATTTTTTAACGTAAACGCAAGTCCACAGTCATTTCTAGAAGCCTAGCGCTTTTAACTACTCGTGTGTTTATACCGTCTATGGTTAATGCTGGAAGGGAATACGGAAAACGTAGTCAAAAAAAGTGAACGCATGTGGATGTTTCAGAGAATGAATGATAACCGCGACTAGAAGCTTTCTGATAGTTGAAATCTAGTTGAGCTTGCAAAACTTGAGAATCTCTAATGTGAAAAATTGTAAAATCATCCACGTAGAGAATCCCGCCGTTAGTAGTATTATAGGTGAGTTCAGGACCAAATTTGAGGATTGAAAATGAGGATTAAGAAGTGGGGGTAAGGGTGGGGGTAATGGTGTGGGTAATGGTAGGAAGCTGCGCTGTGATTGGCTGAGAATTAAGTGGGGGGGTATGGGTAGGAGTGCGTATCTGAGTTGTGATTGGGTGAAGAGGAAGTGTGTTTTAATGCTGGGCTCTGATTGGTTGATTCAAGGTCGACCAGGTGGATGAAGATTGAGCATTGATTGGTGCGGGACTTGACTGACCGCATGTATAATTGAAGGTGGGATTTGATTGGTTAAGTGATGGTTAACAACAACCGCAAACGGGAGGTAAAAGTTGAGTCTGCGCTGTGATTGGACGGAATTTGGTAATTGATCGACGTTTAAACAAGGAGGTTGTGGTAAAAGTAGGGGATTGGGTTGAATTTGTTTAATTGCGATGATTGAGTGGAGGTAGAACTTGATTGGTTAAGTAAAGGTTAACAACGAACGGAAACGAGGGGTAAAAGTTGACCCTGCGCTGTGATTGAAAGTAACTTGCTGCATCGATAAGTGCTTAAGCAAGGAGGTCGTGCCAAAAGTAATTTTTGCGTGGGGACAAAAGTAGACTCTGTGCCGTGATTGGGGTAGAACAGGAGTATTAAAGAATTTGCTGGATCGGCGCTCTGTAATAAAAACGAGGAGGTCCAACGACTCTGCGCTGCGATTGAGCTGCATCTAATTAGTCTGAAAATCAAAAGAATGGACCCGATGCTGTGATTGGACAAAAATCGAAATCAACTCAATTAGAGCTAAAATGTTGCACAATGAAAAAATAACAATATACAGGTTGTTTTAAAATATTTTTTTAATTTATACATATTACATGTTGTTTCAAATTTTATATACATTTTTAAAATATAAAAACGTTATTTGCTATAATTTATTTCAGGTACACATTGTATTAAAATTTCTAAGTATATCATTTTTTAAGCTGTTTTTTCGCTGCAAATTTGCATGGATGCTTTTGTGGGTAATTTTGTATCAATCATTGTTTCAGGTTTTAGGTATTTCGTTGAAACATTGCTGATTCCATCGATTATGTTGATATAAAATCCTTATTTTTCGTTACAGCTTGCAGAGATAATGGTTGTGTTTTAAAAATTTGGGAATCTATATAACATAACACCATCTTCCTCAATATGGTATACCAACCATCTTCACTTAAACAAATTAGTGGCGTAGAATAATGTCACCATATTCATGTTGTGTTGGACCTATTCAAATTAAAAAATGATGGAGAAATTTTACACTCATTAGTCCCATGGCTAATTCAAGTAAGTCGTATATAATTTAATAATTAAAAATTAATTATAACATTTTTAACTAAAATTAATTATTAAATTTTTAACTAAAGTTAACATATTTTTTAGTTATGCTCTCGATGCCAGTGGGACAATGTATTATCCCATGGTGAACAATTGGTCGAAGATTCACCATTCAACATGTGGATGATACGGAATAAAGGAAGTCGCTTAAATTTTAATATAGTAGGTAATTATAAGGATTTATATTATATATTATTTATGAATGACTGGAAATCATACTTCGATAATGTAGAATATGTAATTGTTGAACGCGCGTTTATAGATTTTAAAGAATTAAAAGTGACATGTTGTAAGTCATGTAGAAATATTGCTATTAATAATTTTAATTTTAAAACGCGAGGAATAGAACGACGTTATTCGTTCAGATATGAAACCAGATTTTTACATAATTTAATAATCGAAGATGGTTTCTGATGTAAATTATGTATTAAAAAAATGTTATTTAAGATTAGTATAGAATAACTTTAAATATAATTGTAAATGTTACCACTCTTTACGTACCCCAATTACAGGTTTTACAGGTTTTAAAAATGCTATTTAGGATTAGAGTAAAAATTTGTGATATTAAATAATTAAAATAAATAACTATAAATATAATTGTAAATGCTGTCTTTCTTTACGTATCCCAATTACACGTTTCACAGGTTTCGTAAAATCTTTATAATGAGCCTTCAAAAGCTTATTTTGACTTTAACATTAGCCGAAGTCCATCAACATGGTATACCAACCATCTTCTCTTAAACAAATTAGTGGCATAGTACTATGCCACTATATTCATGTTGTATTGGACATATTTAAATTAAAAAATGATAACACACCTCAATCAATGATAACCCATGGAGTGGAGAGGGAGTACTTCATCCTTGGTATGACACCTGATGAGTTCATTAAAAAAAATGGGGCATCTGATTTTGACTTCAATGAGCTCATGGCATCATTCAAGAACATATGTCGTGACTTTGATGATAAGGACACTACTGCTACTACTAAAAGCAAAGCTGTAGAGTTCGCAAGCAAGATGATATTCGAAGTTGGCCCAGCCTCTCGGAAAGTCACCAAAGTTGGAGGGGACAAGACATGGAAGTTTCGCTTCATGTACTCCACCAATGGTGCTGTTACAACCTACACTGCACTTGTGTGCACCTTCAAGTCAGCAGCACCAACCTCTGACACTGGTAACTGCACCAAGAAGATCATTCTAACAATTCGGCAGGCAATGCTTTTAGCCATAGTGCAGCTTAAAATCATCAATGCCATTGGTCTTGGGAATGCTGACCCTAGGTTTGTAATCACGCCTATTATTATTATTTTAACTTTAACAAACGTTGAAGCTACATCTAATACCATGGTTTACCAACCAGCAAGTTTAAAAAAAATTACTGGCATTCTATTATGCCAGTATTTAAGTACAATTTTAGATGTACTCACGCTAAAAAACAAAGGCGACATTCCGCACTCATTAGTCCCATGGCTAATTCAAGTNTTTAAATTTTAATATTGTAGGTAATTATAAGGATTTATGTTATATATTATTTATGAATGACTGGAAATCATACTTCGATAATGTAGAATATGTAATTGTTGAACGCGCGTTTATAGATCTTAAATAATTAAAAGTGACATGTTGTAAATCATGTCGGAATATAGCTGTAACAAAGTTCAATTTTAATACGCGTAGTATTGAACGACGTTATTCATTTATATATGAAGATGGTTTCTGGTGCCAATTTTGTTTTAAACAAATGTTCATTCCCACGTCATCCACGACTGCAGCTACTGTAACGACACCTGTCGTTGGGTGGGAAGTCATCAAACTGGACAATAATGCCGTTCCAAAAATGTCAAGAGACGAAAAAGAAGAAAGATTGGTGGCGTTCTGCAAGTCTCCGCATCCACCACTTCGTCCAATGTGGATCCAAAATACAACCACATCAACCAGTTAATCAATCAACCGGCACGGAAAATAGAACAGATGGACAACAAGACAAGCGAAAACTAGAAATGTGGTTGTATCAAAATTTGAGCAGTCCACTGACACATCATTCAAACCAGCTTTTTCCTAAATACCACAATCCGTTATTACAACACGGAAAGACGGCGAAATCTTCAATATGACGATTTAAGAGTTTGCAGAATTGTGGTGAAGTAGTGAAGTAGTGAAGAAATTTTAAATAAATTACTATGCTTCCAATATGGGGACGACCATCAGGCCATCGCAAATTTCTCGCAAAATTACGCAACATCGTCAATAGAAATAATGGTAAGCAGAATACGCTCGCCATCTGGAGTGCACCAAGTGCTGGCAAGAATTACTTCTTCCACGCCGTTCTACATTTCTGCCTGTGTGTAGGCTACATGGCCAACTTCAATCGATTCACGAATTTTCTACTTCAAGATTGTCCAAACAAGCGTGTGTTGCTATGGAACGAACCGAACACGGAGCCGGGAGCGTGAGGCTGCACTAAAATGATATTCGGCAGCGATACGTGTCCAGTTCGAGTAAAATACTTGAGCGACCAATAAGTGTGTAAAACACCAGTCATTGTTCTGGGTAACCATAATATCTTACCGCGCGACGAGGCAATACAATGCCGTGTATATCAACAACACTGGCGGCCTGCGCCGCTACTGCGTACTCGGCGAGTTGGAGCCACGGTGCTTTTGTCTTTGAAATGGGAGTTACTAAGTTAATAAGTTAATACTTAAACATCAAGTCTACATATCCTACACTACTGTTGAAAGTCGTTACATGTAAACGTCATTTTCATTAACGCCTTATGTGAGAACATTGATCAATTAATTTTGCTATCCGCAAATTATCAAATAATATATATTTTGGAATGCATATTTAAAATATCATATTTATACGTAATTTTGTTAATACTTTTCGACAGGACCGGTTGCATCTGCTTTCACTGTGCATTGTGTAGACCAGCCACCCGCAAGCCTAAAGCCACCGTCCTCGGCTGCGTCAGTGAAACCAACACGTTATTGTTTTATGGTTATTATTTTATGATTATTATTTTATGGTTATTATTTTATGGTTATTATAACAAGTAAATTTTTTATATATTTATTATATATTATTTTATTATATGAAATTTTTACTACCATGCCACATTATCAGTTTTATGATAATTCTAACAATTCTGAACTCAATAGTAGTAGACCTAACGTTGGCGCAGAAATTTGCAGCGAAAGTCTATGCTCGCCGCGTTCTTGGATGTATGAAGAAAGTGATGAAGGAGTTGTGCATGGAAATAAACTACAAAGATCGTTTGGCGAAATTGTCGCTCGAAAAACTTATAGACTTCCTATCAAACGACGAATTCTCCACGACATTATTCGACGAACAGAGTCCGGAGGAGTTCCGAGATATGTTGTACCAGAAGTACAGAGCCGAGCTGCAATCTTCAATTTTTGCATCTACTTCTTGCACGGAAACGACCACGGGCATCTCACCCATGGCGTCCACAGGAGCTAATTGCTATCGCCTTTGCAGAAGCGTGACTTACACCGGACGAAATACTAGCAGTCCTATTCCCATCAAAACGAGAATCGCCAGTGAGAGTTTGCTTAGCATGCAAGACCCCATCACTAAGAGGAGATGTAATCTATCACAAAGATTGCAAAGTGATTAGGTGGCTTGAACGCTTTCAAGCTTTCAGATATGACGACAAAGACCAGGCATTAGTCAAAATTCGACGGTCGCTTGTGTCAGAGGAGATATAAAATCTCAAAGCTCTTCGAATTGCACCACCAGCTAAACAACGATATCGTCGTTCGCAGTGCTGGAGAGACTGCAGTGTGGAAGAGAACTGCAAACGGAGTGTTACAGAAGCAAAGTCTAAAGACTGTGCGTCCAGAGGACCAGATCGGGTCACTCGCATGGAGAAAAGCGCATGGATACATCTCTAGATAAATGCAACAGTAACGTACAACAGAGGATCTTACGAATTTACAGAACTTTGTCGGCAGAGACGGGAGGAATGAGAAGAAGCGTGAGAGGAAAAGTGAAGCAAGTTCTGGAAGTTCTACGAGTGAGTGAGTCCTCTTAACTCATCGTGACGCTCTGTACACAATACTCCTATGAATAAAGCGATATTCAAAGGCCTTATACCTACTGTGTGAAGCAGAGCTGTGCATCGCTCAGAAGGGTTTTCGAATTATGGGAAATTTCGTAGAATTTGCATTTTCAACCTGCATTAGGGTTATATTCGCCTTGGAATAATCCAACATTTGTTACTTGCTTTCAGTTATTATATGACAACACCACAACATCTGATTGCCACAACATTACCCAATCCACCCGCACATCGGCAAGGAAGCGACCCCAGCAACGGGTTACGCCATCACCAGCAGGCGCGCTCTACTTATAGATTGTTATGATTGTTTATTTATTTGTAATTAGTATATAAGCTTTGCCTTTTTATAATTAAATTAGTACGATAATGGAGCTCTTATCGACTCAACATAACTGGCGCAGTCGGTAGTCCGGTCCACAACTTCGTGCTTACTCGCATCGTAGCAAAGTTGTTCGTGTCAACGATTAATCGGCCGGCTAAACAACAAGAGCCAACGAGACCTTACATTCAGCTGATCCTGCACAAGAAATATGGGACCCCAGCATTTCTTCTATCTGTAAGTCGTTTAAATGTCAACATCCTCTCCCAATACATCAAAATCCTCTATCGATTCCCTTAACGAGCTCGAAAGCTTTAACATTTACGAATCCCGTAAAAGCACTCCTATTAAAGTCAATCTTAAACCCGCTACCTTAATATTCAAAATGACCCAACAAAGCACATCCTTTAAAGCCGAGTACCTTCAATGCATTCCCGAATTCGACGGAAATCCTAATAAACTAAATTCATTCCTATGCGTAAGCGAAAAACTGATGGTTGCTTTCTATGATCACGCGAACCCCGACAATTTTCAAAACACTTTTATCATACAATCACTTTTGCAAAAATTAACTAAAGACGCGCGTATTGTGGCAAATATTAACAATGTAAACACTTGGGACGAGCTAAAAAATTTGCTTCGACGTAATTTTGCGGACCAACGGGATGAAGTATGTTTGAATCGAGACCTAAATGCTCTTCGACAACGCTATAACGAAACCGCGAAAGAATTTTATGACAGATGCCTTAATATGTTGAATTTAATTTGCTCATTTGTCACTACACACGAGTCCACAGCAGAGGGACAAGTTGTCAAAAAAAGTACATAATCTGACAATATGGCAACAATTGACGAGAATACGACTGACTTAACGCTCCAGGTGATGTGTGAAAACCTCTTTACGACTCGACAGGAATTCATTGTTAATGGAAAGAAATATGTTGTCTTTTGCCATAAACCTGGTAGATATGACAAAGTTACAGAAATTAAGATGAATGATAAGACAAAGAATATAATACTTGCGGGTATGAATGTTGAAATGTTTAGCCTTTTTAATACAGAAGAAGTTAATATTGATATAGTTAGTTCGAAGATACCGTTTTTACGTAATTCAAGAGCGTGTGTTAGGGGGCGATCTGATTTAGATTGGGAGATTGCAAGTAATATATTTGGAGTTGATTTTGAACAGATGGCTGAAAAATCTCTAAAGAATAAACGAGCTATTGTTTCAGTTGAGCGCCAGAAAATTAAAAAGAAGAAACTGAGTGATTTTTTGTATTTTAAAAGAGATAAAAGAACGGGTTTGTGCTTAATGGAGTATTTACTTATGAGGCAGAAGGAATGGTTTTCAGGAGTTGTGTCTGCTATTTTCTTACGATCTTTTATTTCTGATGCTATATCTTTACCTGATTTACCTCGTGATGATGTTCTTAAATGTGACATGTGTTTAGCGAAGATAAATAAGATGAATTTTGAGACACAGATTAAGCTAGGATCAACTTTGACGAAAGCAACGATTTTTCTACCTAATGATAAGGTACATGTTAATTCTCTTGATGATATTCAAATGTTGGAGAATAAGTATTGTGGATATGTTTTTGACTATGGACATGCGTATACTGTAACTCTATGGGACCCACTTTTGACGAACATGCTAAAGTATGTGAGAGTTTGTAGGATGATGTTTCGAGTTAGAATTAATGTTAATAACCTGCCAAAAGATGATAGATATAAAGATTATGGACCAATTTTTGATTATTATTTGATCAATTTGGAAAAAGAGAAAATGTCCGATTATTCTTTTTATAGGTATATCCTTATTTATATGAATGTAAGTGATAAGATTGATTATAAGCTCGAGGATTTACGAAATTATGGAACCTTTTTGAAAAAGACGGAGAGTTATTATATGATGCCTCAACAGAGATGGAGGAAGGTTCTCAAAGAGCTAATTAAAAAGAAACCTATGATCTTGCCTCAGCGATTTCAGATTTAGTAAACGTTTCTAATTTCACCTCACTTCTACCGTCTAACGCTTTCGTTTTCTCTTCTTTTGCTGCTTTGGAGTCGTCCCCCCTTAGTGTAACTTGGTCACGTCACCCGGCTCAACATAGGGCCAACACATATAACTAGAAAATTCCAAAAACAGTGAAATGCCGATCCGCTTTTTCAAATATAACATTTTCGAGTCTATTTTCGATGTTTGGAGTGACTCCATGACGTCTATTATTCACCTATACTGGTAAGGGATGGAGTTAATTATCCAGTTATCCAGTCGCCATAAGATGGCCGACTATAAAAATTAATCACGTAACTAAAATGAGGGAACGTCTGGGAAGATGCTGCGCTGTATTTGTGCCATGTGTCGAATTTCATGATACTTTTATTGTACTTCGACCTCTCCCAGACCTTTTGGAGAACGTGAGCACGCCTCCCACAAACTGGCTATAGGGCTTTTTTACCCCAAAGAAAAAAATGAAAACCAAATCATACGAATTGTTTAGGT
>JAODGE020008580.1:0-12256 GCA_027574965.2 Ecitophya simulans
GAAAATCGATTTTTAAGTTATAAAGTTGTTGCAACCCTTTCAACTCTCCAAGATTTTTCTTATTTCTCGCGCGCGGCGCTCGAACTTTATTTAATAAATATATATTATATTCCGCAGGATTCGCAAGTTTGGCGTCTGGCGGTAGTTCGTGAATAAACGCCGAATAAATTTATTGTCACATTCTCTCGGCGAGGAATTTTATTTCGCGCCGAAAATCTCGGCGCGACGCATGAAATACTTTCGCGAGCAGGATGAAATGGTATAATTTCCTGCGCAAGTCGGCGCAGGATGTGAATTCGGGCCAAACGAGAGGATTGCGCCCCTTCTGCTGCGAAGTCTATTCGTCTTCCACGCCTTTCCAAACATTCAACTCGCACAATTCCCCGCAATTCCCGAATGTAAATTTCGCAACAACAAAAAATAAATAAAGAAACAAAACGTTTATAGATATAATAATCCCGAACGTGGTCCGCAACCGCGCGCGTTCATCAATCACAATAAAACGATGGAAAACTACCGCGCGCAACTTCGGCGAACTTCTTCGCGCGCTTTATTTGCTTTTAATCTCCACGAAACGAAGGCGCCTCGTTGAGGAAACTTTGCCGAGCGTGCGCGTATTTAGATTGCGCCCTTAGAACAACCCGCCGGATCTTCGACGGCGGCGCGAGAGGCTGACCCAAAGGTCTCTCTTTTTCGTGCTCGTCTTTCTACCTCATTCGATTTCGTTTGGCCAGCGCTCGTTTCGAGTTATTTCGTTGCCAAAACCGAAATCGACGCAGCTTTTTTCATCCACCGCAAGCCATTCCGTAACGCAAATTTCACAGCCCTCGGGCTTTCGAAAAGTTGCTGTAACCAACTATTTGCAGCCCTCGATTTCACAAATGTGTCGCAAATTATTTACAAGTGTTTTACGTTTCTAAACAAGGTTTCTATCAATCAGAGTGTTAGAAAGAGAAATTTCTCAGTTCTCAGAAAACAGTTTTTATTAAAAATCACCACGTAACGCGCACTTTACAACCCTGGGACCACTCGATATCCGCGCGAAAAGAAGCATGAAACGTGTGAGTATTAAAAATTACCTGGCGTTTACAACCCCATCGATTGCCGTGCGCGGAAAGTGATTACAATCTGAAATACCGCCAGACCTAAAGTTATTATCACTTTGGGGTGAAGTTGGCGGTGAGAGATACGACGTAACGATGATTTATCCGCCTGCGCGCGGCGAGCGTTTTAATAATAAGGTCGAAATTAATTAAAGGTTGTCGCGGGCCGCCGACGACGCTCCAAGATGGCGCGGCGCGGTTTAATCCACCGCCGCATAAAACACACGAGACACACGACGCCCCGGGGGTGATAAATCGCCACGCAATTTCCTTCGAGTCGTCGTCGTCGCCGCCGCCGCCGCCGCCGCCGACGACACTATTATAATGAATGCGTCGTAAATATCACATATTAAAGGCGAGTTTAAAACGCAATATCGTCGACAGACGCGAAGGTCGATCGTCGGTGCTTTTCGGGATGTGGACGAACGTCGGGCAATTATCATAATGACGCTTTGAATAATTGAACAAAGTGCAAACGAAGCGGCGTATTTGCCTTGCTTTGCGTCCAGCTGACGGTCGGAGAAATCGACTTTTATGCAAAAATACGACCGACGTAAAAAGGTTAATGTCGTCGTTGTTTCGGCGGGCTTGGGGGCGGCGTTAACGCTCCGTTTTGGGGCATTAGCGCGCATAAGACGACGGCGGCAAAAAAAACACAACGAGTAAAAAGTATATTCAGAAATCCGTAGGAGAAAAGGAGTGAAAAGCAAGAAGAAACACTCATGATAATGAAATTAGGGAAAAATGCCAAAAAATTGAACAAATTTCGACGTGACGACGAAACTTCGACTGTACCTACTGAAAAGTCTACAAAAATCGATGGGCATTGATAATTAACGAGAGAAAAAAAATTAATTGAAAACCGTAGAGGGCGTAATTTCAATCGAAGCTTTGTTCGCCGCAAACATTAACCCTTAATTATCCGCAGGGACGTCCGCCCACGGATACGCTTCCTGCGTGGCGGGGCAGGAAGGCGGCGGCGCTAATGGTTCGCGCAGGGCGAAAACTAGCCGCGGGGATCGCGTGCCTTCCAGACATAAACGCGCCGAAATCCCTTCGCTTCCCTTGGCATCCGAGCGGCGTTCGAAACGGTTCGCGTTTTCGCTCGGAATCAATTTTCGCACACGTGCGATCGCGAGAGATGGATTTTTACATTTTAAGGGCAATCAGTCACGTCACGGAGTGGAAACAAAACGCTCAGATTGCATCGGTGGTTGAAGCGCGTGAAAAATCGCCACCACCTCCAAACAACTAATCGTTCATTTGCCACCGCTTTCAAACGACAACGCGACGCTGATCGATAACTGCTAAAAACAGTGAAAGGTTAATCGTTGCATGACTGATGAACGAAAAGATAAAACGCCGACGGGGAATTATTAAGCGCATCGTAAAAATTGGCCCGGAAGCGACAAGGTTTACGGAAGGGGTTGCATAATAGCGTACAATCGGTGCGTTTATTAATTAACATTTTGATGTCCTAGTTTTACAACCTGAGTTAATGAAGCAATTTTCTTAAAGCTTCGGTTCAATTACATTTTATTCACTCTCATTTTCCGCCAAAGTTATGCGATTAGTTACGTGCGTAGAAAGTTAACGTTTTCGTAACGGAACGAAAGCGTCCGAAATGTGTTATTAAAATGCGCGTTCGCTGCTTGCAGGAACGTACTTCATCCTCTACGACTTCATCGACTTTTTCGAGAAGGACGGACCGAGCTACCTCCAGCGCGACAAGTATCACGACATCATCAACACGATCTTCAAGAACATGTCGCGTCTCGAGAGGGACGCCATCGTCTTTCAGGTAGGTCGGCGGCGCATTGTCCTCCTCGCACGAAAAAGGAACACGTTCGCTGAGTGTCGGCGTGTTTTTTGCGCGCGTCAAACTGTCGACCTTTGCAATATCCTTGGCCCACAATCGCGCGCCGAACTAAGCCGAATCAAACACGATCCTTTTGCGAGTGTTGGTGCTAACATCAACAACCTCATTTTCAGTACACCGATTGGGAGCATGTCAACGACGGCTACCTCAATCAGAAGATGATCGGCGACGTCGTCGGCGACTATTTCTTCATCTGCCCGACGAATCTCTTCGCGCAGGTGGCGGCCGATCGCGGCATGAAAGTCTACTACTATTACTTCACGCACGTGAGTGTTGTTTACGGCTTTTGTTTACAGTTTTTCTTAGCTCAGAACAAATTGCAAAGCAAACGTCGAATTAAAACGTCGAGACTTATCGACATGATTGAGTGGCCTCTTTTTCTGACAAATTTCTTGCTGAAACCTACCTCAGAAAAGCCTTAATCTATCGGAAAGGCTGAAGATCAAAAAGAATTTAGTCGTTTTCGGCGTTGCAAAGAAAAACTCGCGGAATAACAAATGAGCGCGGAATTTCCCTTCTAATTTTGCCGTTTCTTCTCGAGAAACGGAAAGAAATTCAAGGAAATTTCAACTTTTTGCGTTGCTCCAGTCTATCTGGGGTAAGCAAGGACGAGGACGAGGACTTTCTAGTTTTCAATCCGCTGATTCTTTGCAGCCCAAGTCAATAACTTGTAGCGTTGCTTTTCCTACCCCGGAAAACTTCCGTCGAAACCCTGGAAAGCAACTACGTTCCTTCCTACTCAAAATAACGTTTATCAGTTTATTTTTGACAAACATTCGAGTTAATTAAATTGCTTTCTGCAGAAAATTATGATGTTGAATCAGCTTAAAAACAAATTACTTACAACAAAACATCGACCAATTTCCCTACAACTATTGTCCAATTACAGCTGCTAAACGCAACAACTATAAAACCTGATTCGGCAAAAATGACAACTGCGCCAACTCAAAGTTTCAGCTCACATCGCAGTCTTGACGAAGAAGTTCCGACAGCGAGTGAAAATTGCGAGCACTGCGCGAGCGTAATTAATTTCGCGTACTTTAATTATTTTATGCTCGCGTTCGTTCGTCGCACGTTTCGACAGACCAGCGGACAAAGCCGCGCAACGTGAATTTCCGCGCAATTTTGCAAAATTGCACGGCCCCATTTCGCATGCGTCCGCTCGCGCGCACAATGCAATTGTTATCATAATGCGGCGCGAACAACGCGCCGAGGGATGAAGGGAGGCGAAGGCGTGCTGGACGCGGCGCGTCATGCGATTTAGACATTAAGGGGAGACATTGGTAGAAGGACAATGTTTGCCGAAGACAGAGACAGGTGCTGCCCGGCGCTTTCACCATCGTTCGCTGTCGACGCGCGGTGGGAAAGTTTTAGCGCGTGCGCGATTTTCATTGCGCATTACGCGCCAGCAGCAAACGCGCAAAGAAATAGCTCCGGAAACGAGAATAATCAAATGATTTCTAACGGAATCCTTTGTTTCAGCGCACCAGCACGTCGCTGTGGGGCGAGTGGATGGGGGTGATGCACGGCGACGAGATCGAGTACGTCTTCGGGCATCCCCTCAACATGTCGCTGCAGTACAACTCGAAGGAGCGCGAGCTCAGCCAGAAGATTATGCAGGTGTTCTCGCGCTTCGCCGCCACCGGGTAAGCGGCACTTTTTCCGGGTCGAATCGCAATGCAAAGCGTAGAAAACCGCTTAAGAGTGATTAATGCGGCGCGCACAAAAGGCGACTTGCGCCCGGCGCCGCCACCGCCGAAAACGTCCAACCTGTTGAGCACGCTCTGCGCCGACGACGAACGCCTCGGCCCCACTCAGCAGATCGACTAAATCTGCTTAGATTTACCCCGAATGCCAAGATCGGGATTGTCAAAGATTAACGTCGTTTTCGTTTGCGGCAATTCGTTACGTCCGGCACTCTGTTGCAGGAAGCCGGTGACGGACGACATCAATTGGCCGCTGTACACCAAGGACCAGCCGCAGTACTTCATCTTCAACGCCAACCGCAACGGCATTGGAAAAGGGCCCCGCGCGACCGCCTGCGCCTTCTGGAACGACTTCCTGCCGAAACTGCGCGACAACTCCGGTAAATTTTTCAAATGCGCCCCTGTCGGTCTCGATCCGGACGTCGCGGCGCACAAAGGGAATGCGAAATTTGACTTTCGACTGCGGCAAAGACTTATATCTCGGAGTTCGTCTTATTGCGCCGTTCGGCGTAACGAGCTCCAGGACTGCGCGACTACGTGCCGAATCTCCTGGGATCTTTGTCGAAACAGACGCCCGGACGGATCCGGAGCTGCAATCGTTGCCATATTTCCAGCCCCCACATGTCCTGAATTATTTACTGCGCGCCGCGTCCTCCTAATTTCGGTCTAGGTCAGGCTCGCGAAATTTCGTTAAAATGGCTTTAGGTCGAAACCTAAAATTTAATTCGAAACAATTTCCTGCGTCTGCGAACGTTTGAATTGCTCAATTATTAACATTACAATTTCCATACGATCTGGGGCACGTTAGCAAAGGCGCGTGAAATATTAACGCTTCAATTTACGCGAATTCACTCTTAAACACGTTCAACAATCGTGGAATTTTTAAGTTTGCGACACGCGGCAATTATCCGAGAGCAATCTGTTTCGTAATTTTCCTAATGTAGTGTTTGCTTCAGCAGATTCGGCCGAATCGCCCTGCGAGGCGAGCGTCGTCGGGGCGGTGGCGTCGCACGGACACACCCGACATTCGACGAGCGTCCTGCTGACGTTGGTCGCTGTCAAAATGGCGCTGTCGTCGCTGGTCGGTAACTAAACGCACTGCTCTAGACACGCGATTGTTGTACCTAACAGTAAGCACGAGGAAAGCTTTGGTTTTTCTTTCGACGGCGCGCGATCGACCAACGTTTCTAAAACCTCCACCCACCTCCCCGAAGGAAAGAGATAATCCACAATGCCGAGCTTATCATCACCGTACACTCGGAGACGGAACTTACACATATCGTAGATATTTACAAACCAATATTATACACGATTGCGAGCGATTTTATTGATGCGAAACGTTGATAACAATCTCCTAGCAGAGTCAATATCGAAATGAAAACAATCACGCGGATGTTGCTCGATCGAATGCGTGTGTAGATCATGCCAAATTGTCATTTAGAGCGTGACGAACGCCCAAAATACGGCGACACTTGCAACCGGTACATATCAAGCGAAGCAAACGAAACATATCAACTAACGACACACTGTATACATATCAAAGGGGGCGCGACTCGTGCTTATTTACAATTGATACACGAACAAGATTGAGAGGCAGTGAATCAGTCGGTATTTTCAAAGAAAAGCATAAATATTAAATATATTATATTATACAACACACATTGAGAGTATTGAATATAGTGAATTGAGAAATTAATTAAATGTTTAATTTATTCGAAGCGAAACGTGGCGCACGTTTCGATGCTGAACGATTATAATTATTGTCGACGAGAGGGAGATAGTTATTACAGATTCGAGGTGGCTCTCGACGATTTATTAGAGTTACGAAGGAAATTATTAAGTACTAAACGTTAAGCATAGAAGTTTTACGGAATAGGAGTATCCAGCACGTGTATATTACGCATATATCGTATAACAAAGAGTAACAAAGTAACAAACTAGATTACGAAGAACGCCAGGAGCATGGAATATGGTTAGGTGATGGAATGCAGGCTGGTTGAGGTTTGCGGTTATGAGGATCGCGAAGAAAAAATATATACATATCGAACCAAACCAATTCTCGATTAAGGGTCGACTTAATACACTTTTAGGCGCATGCGTTTGGCTCGTTTCGGTTGTTTTTCTTTGTATACAAATACGAGTAGTATCACCGACAATCATTATATATTTATCTATATAAAGTACTAACTATGTGTCTACTTTGGACGGAGCTAAATTGATGCATTAAACATTTAAGCATAAAGTGCGCAATTACGAAGATGGACGAAAACTATTGGCGAGCAAACGAAACGAGATGTTAAGGAATATTGATAAGTATCGCGGATTGTCTCTGGTTCGTCGTGCGCAGGTCGTGTTATTTGCGAATTTTGCACAAGTTTTGCAGTTTTGGCAAACACTGCGATGATATTAACCAAAGTTTCGCATAACAAACATTTAACCTAGTAACATTGCTGCATATACAAATTAATCGAAATTGTTTCGCACGGCAAGAAAAATAGCACTCAAAACCTTATTTTACTTCGATTGTGTTATGTTTTATTTTATAACGTTTAACCTAATAAATATTTTTTGTTACATTAATGTATCTGACTTTCGTTCCGCTTGTTTTTTTGGCTCCGTTGTCCGCTTACTGTTGTCGGTTGTTTCGGTTAATTTACTCTATAAATGCTAAATTATTACGAGTTGTATTATTCATTTGATTTGATTGGCGTGAAATCCGCCGCTTTTGCCGAAAAACGTCGACGACGATTCTCGATTATTTGCCTGGGCGGGATATTTTATTGATTCGACGCAAATGCATGTTTCGTGTCGCGTTCTCTGTCGGCATCGTTTGCGCTGTCCACCGACGTCACGCCCGAAACGCGAAAATAGCACCGGTCAACCCCCAACGTCCGAAGCGATCAATTATTTAGATGTATTAAATACATTTCGAGCGCTTTTAGACTTTTGCCCAAAACGAAAATTTTTAACCTCAAAACGTCGCGTAATAACCTCGAAACCCATTTTCCCGCCTTTTTTTGCATCAACCCCTCTCGATTCCTAATTAACATTTAACATTTGGTTGGTGTTGAGCCTTTGAGCTTTCGCGACAAGAGAATGATAAGCGATCTCAGATCAAAGGATAAAACTCAAACGCTGTTAGCCCTATCACCGCGCATGACTTCATCAACGCTTAATTATTTGACAAGCTGTCGTGTACTATAAATATAACAGGATACAGGCGGGAAATTAGCTTTGAGCTTCGCATGATCGATGGGAATACAATTATTGTTACACTGAAACCCGTGCAAACGTTGAGCTAGGACAATCGCGACAACAACCAGCAGATGGACGATAATTTTACGAGTTTGGGGTGTTTTACGAGTCAGAACGAAGAGGAATCTCGATAAACATTGTCACAAAACATTGATCCCCGGAGTTGGCGTTTATAGCTCGTCCCTTTCGGGCCCTCAAGTTTATAATTATACGGGGCGCTTCGGTAAATTCGAGATTGTGCGCACGAATCGCTATTTTACGATGCAAAAATTTGCGTTCCAACGACAGGCCATAAAGCGTCGTTATGTCGAGTCACGTAAACGTTTCCCATCCAGATTAGGACGAATGTAAATGTCCCCGGACGCGTTTTCCGGCACGCTTCGGTGATAACTCATCGCGATCGAGTCCTGGATGCGTTTTTCCGTCGAGAGGGTGCGATTCAAGGTCGCGAGCGACCGTAAATAGACTTGTCAACGTCCAGCATAATTGGGCCTAATTTGAAAAATTAACGAGCTCTCGCCCGGCCGTAAATAACCGTCGAATCCGGGCGAACGTCGCGGATAATAATAACAACGACGGGGTGCGGATTTGGACGTCGCAAACTACGTCACGCTGGTCGAAACAGCCGAAGCGGCGAAAAGTTTAAATATTTATGCCGGACGTATCGATTGCGCGCGACGACCGCTCTCCAACAATAGCACCGAGCAGTAGAAGAAGGTCAACAGAACGTTTCTTCCTTTTTTTGACATTCGAACAGCGGTCGTTAATAAACGATCGCCGCGCGCGATCGATTTGCCGGTATTTTCAAAGTCAGATTAGGGGTTGACTCGGTTGCGACGGTCGCATCGCAGTTAATTGGGAAATTTGTGCAAACTGGCGCCATAACACAACCACGACAACGACGGAGACGGAGACGAAACCAAGACGAAACAGAGTATACATTGATTATACAAGATTATGATATGAATATATACGAAGTTAGGTTAGTGCCTAGTTACTTTTGCGATTTATACTTTGCTACGGTAGCGTCGGAAATACCCGATATGCAAATTTTCCATTAGCGTCACACGACTAATCTATTATTCCAGCGCCCGGTTGGGAGTCTATCGACGTGTCAATGATGCTCGATGTTCGATGCCGAACGACTAAATATTGTACTAAATATAGCACGAATGAACTTATAGTCAATATAGCAAAACACTTATGATAGCCATGTAAGACCAAACGCGGGACATAACTAGAACTACATAGAACTAGCGAACGTATTGTTAGCAAAAAGTACTACTGGTTTGGGCTTTCATCAACGAGTTGCATTGTAAGCAAAGTGTGGAGAGAGCAAAAAAAACAACACGAACAAGTTTCGTGCGTTTTAGCAAAGCTTTGGTCTGTCGAACAACAAAGTTGTGCCAGCGTTGCGCAGGTGCTTTCCGTGTAAAATTATCAACAAGAAAAAATAATAATTCGTTGGTCCTCGATGGGAGCAAGTAGTACAATGGCCTGAATGTGTTAACGAAACGATGTCCTTGGAGTGGGTGGTTTTTTCGCGCTCTTTCTCTCGCTTGCTGGCCTTGAGGATAGGAGTAAGACGCGTCTAGACCGAACAATCATAAAATATTCCACGCTCGGACGTAATACGAAATCAATTAATCGATGCTCGGGCGCGAGTCGACTGGCAATTGCGATGGGCCGACGGAGTAATTGATCAACTGAGTATATTTGTAACGATTTTTCGAGGGAACGGAGCAACGCCTCCGCTATGTCTTATGCCCGTTGTGCGAACACGGATCACTCGTATAGTCAATATGGCCGTCGAGCCGCGTAGAATTCATAGGCGACGCACGTAGCGCGTAGGGTTTCCTAGCCGATGTGTGTTTTGCGAAACGCGGGGTTGCGTCAACGAGGAAGAAAGCGAGGAATTCGTTTCGCCGATTAGCGTCAAATTTTTCCCGCCGGTTTCTGGAATCGTGTCCATACGACCTTCTAGGTATGACCTACTACTGCATAATAGTTTGGTTGTTAAGTTATGATATTACATGCAACGAAATACAATGGGAAAACCGATTCTTCTCGCTACTTATTCCGACTCTTTCTCACGCGTTTGCGCGCATATCTCGCGCGCTCTTTCGCACTCATTAGCGTGCGTATTTATAGCGCAATAAAAATATAGCATTTCATTAAGTTTTAACAACCAAACTATTACGCATTCGCACGAGTTACCAGGAGGGCCTTACATACATAATTTTGAAAGCCTAGAGAAAAAATTTCGCGCTCATCGGTTACTCCAACACCTCGCCTTTCCCGTAACTCTAGAGCGTTAAAGCAACCGGCTGCAGATAGCTTTAACAAATAGTGCAAGGTAGCGCCAGGGGAATTTAACGTAGTCGTGTACAGTTTGAACTTCGAGGCGAGCGCGGGGGTGGTTTTTGAAGGTGCACTTTGCAACCCAATTGTTGTTACACTTGTTTGTTACATTTGTTACATTCAGATACAAGTAAATCGATGATTTGCATTAAGCAAACATTATTTTTTCTATTTTTTCTTAAAGTTTTTTAAAATTACCCAAAACTCGTTTGAGAAATTTTTTTAAAGTTTAGAATCGCATCCAACTTTTTTATGTCGCCCATCCTGCAAATTTAAATCAAACTTATGTTCACTGTTTGACACCACAAAAAAAAACAAAATAAATCACGTGCAAATTCCACCCTCAAAACCAACCCCCCGAATCTGGTAGAATTTGATGCAAACGTGACGACAATTATTGCGATCAACGCTAGACAAAGCGTCGAAACAACAAATACCTATCTCTGCACATATCATATATGTGTCTTCGGCTGTCCTGTCCAATAAGCTAATATTTATATACAAATATTTTAAGAATATACACGCTATATACATATGATATACACTAGGACGTAAGCTACGATACGGTTACGATAGCTGTAAATGTTGAGTGTTAGACGCGTTGTTCTGTCGTGTTTTTCGTTCGCATTTCGATTTGACGATATCGCGCTAAGGCTGACGATGAGCTAACCGAGTCTAAACTATAGTAGGGATTAATGTCAAATGGCTGTTATATACGCAACGTTCGAGGTGGCGATCGTTCCGTTGGGTGGCGCTTGATTCGACGACTTTTCGACACGCTTTGTGCGTTCCTGCAACTCTTCGTCGTCAGGATTCGAAGACGTTCGTAGATTTATACACTCACAAATTGTACAAAACGCCCTCGTCGAACATAACCTAGCGCCTAACGTGGAGATGTTCGTTTTTAATGCGTTGACACAAAACACACAACGACAGGTTTGAGGAAGGAAGTGGCGCGACAAAGCAGGATCCAATTAGACGAACGACGAAGTGATGCGTTTACGTTTTGCTATCTTTCGCTTGGTTGTGCTGCTGAAAACTAGCGCGAAACAGTATTCTAAACTAACCCACACTGTAAACTACTCGTAAGCAAAAGTAGTCGACGCACCACCTATCGTTTGAGGTTGGCGAACGAATCGATTCGTTGGGTGCGCATAACTGTCAAGTCAATTCGATGTGCATACGCAGCCTAGCCTAGCGCCGCTCGCCATTTTTCTCGCCCTGAGTTGAGGTTAGGTGTGCGTACGCGGTGTTTACATGTGCAACAACAACAAAATAACGCATTACGTTACAGTACATGAATGTAAGTCTAGGTTAAGGAATAAATAAAGAATGTATATTCCCATATTTGGTGGTTTTCGTCGCTTTAACCCCTGAGAAAGTATGAATTTCGCGCGTATTGTTTGAGGATCGTTTTCAGCTCGTATCAGCGCACATTAACGCCGGCAATGAAGGTAAGTGTTGGTTTAGGGCGCAATGTCCTTGGTGTTGATTTTGACGATGCGGCACGATGCAATTTCCCTGTTTAAACAATTTCCCAGGTTGTTTTAGTGCGACGTTGCGGGACTTTGGAGTGCGCGTTTTGTGCTTTTCGATTGCGCACAGTTTGTTTATTTATTCTGCGCGCGGGATTTGCGCGCGCGTCGAACTGCGAACAAATAATCCGCTAATGCCACATGTCTGCACGTCCGAACGCTTTGTGGAACGCGTGTCGGCGACCGAAATCTCTCAACGTACTCGACACGCAAAGGGATTTTCGGCGATTCTCTCTGCGAGACTGTTTCTAACCTCAATTATGCCCTAGTCAACTCAACATTGCTAAACACGCACAGTTTTGGTGGATTACAACCATGTAACATTATTTAAAGTGTCTCCCACAACTCACAACTCCAGCCTGTGAGTTGTGAAAATAGTATTTTTTTTTGTTTTGACTATGACGGTTCTCATCCACA
>JAODGE020008586.1:0-39003 GCA_027574965.2 Ecitophya simulans
GGGGGGGGGGGGGGGGGGGGGGGGCGGAGGGGGGGGGTTCCGAGCGGGGGGGGGGGGTGGACGAGAACCTACACTAGTGCACTTTGTGTGTGTGTCACCTCCTGAACTGTTTTATTAGTCGAACAGTCGCTCAGTGTGGTTAGGGGGCTTCGATCGCCTCTCGTGCTTGTTGCTCCGCACAGTGTACTTAGCGTGGGGGTCACTACTGCCTTCCAGACCTAACGGACGAGAATATACTGAAGCGACTTACAGTACGTCACTCTAAGTAGAATTTACAAGTCGTGAGATGAGCAAGAAGAGAGAAGAGAAGATACAATAAGAAATTGGGGTGCTCTCTCGCCCCGCAAAACGTAACAGCCACTGCGACACATGCCATCACAAACAGAAGCGATGGCAGTCACTGCGTGAGTGTGTCCAACGGAAACTACACAAAGTGCGTAGAACAAATGAGTTACCACGTGAAGAATAATTAGACGTGGTAAAAAATCAGATTCTCCAACAAAATTTCCCTTTAAGATGCGTATGACAATGCCAAAAGACAGTATATATCCTTATATGTATATTGAGCTCCCCTTAACTGCTATTATAAAAAAGATCTGCGCAAGCTGGAAGGGGGTTTCAGTGTACAACAGCCCCCTGCTTAGGAGTGATTCCCAAGCAGCCATGGAGCAGCACACCTCTCCGCTGACTAGGAGAACAGTAACGAAATAAATTAGCTTTAACAGACTCGCGCCTGAACCTTATGTACTGTCTAAAGTCCACACAAAAATAAGTAAACAAAGGGTGGCACCTGTAGAATGTAGTTGCCGGTCTGACTACAACACTGCTTGACTGCAAATACGTAAACAAACAATAAAACAAAGAATAGTGGATTCGGAACGCACTCGGGGTGGATTACCATCTCCAATAAATGGAGGCAAGACACAAGAAGTTCAGCGATTTCGTATTTCGGTTACATGCAGTGGCATTTCCACGTCTCTCTCCAAGAGTCAGCATGTTGACTGCAGGGCGGAAAGGAAAGACCAAAAGAAGACCGAGCAAAGAAATGGCCTCTTCTCGGCAGCCATACACCTCTGTGGCAAAGGGAACGACGATCTGGGTAGGAAAGCGCGAAAATATATCGCCACATATATAAATACACATATAATATGTTTCACTCCAGAACCAAAGTACCCACATGTCATATTTCAGGTATAACCCCCCTCATTAAAAAATAAAAAGCGTTACAAAAGAAAACACCAACTTCAATGTACGCTAAAACAAGTAGACGAGATATAGAAGGGAAGGAAAAATCCGTTACGCTAGCATCCCATGCGCCACACATACAGAAACATCTGTAACAATGGGGGGGGGGGGGGAAGAAAGGTAAGCTCAACGCAGAAAGGGAAAAAGGAGATGCTCAGAGCCGCCATCTCAGTCCTCATTGCGCAGGTAACGCTTCTCCAGGTACTCCTGGAAGTACTTCGCATTCAGCTTCTCGCCAGTGGCCTTGATCATCAGTTCCTCTGTCAGAAACAGGCAGCCGTTATCCCAAATCTTCTCCTTCTGCTTGGCAAAGATAGGGGAAAGGTCACCGTTGCGGATGCACTTCTGCACAGTCTCTTCGCCGAGCTCCTTCTTGATGGTGGCCATCAGCTGGGCAGCAAACATCGATCCAAGAGTGTAGGTGGGGAAGTACCCAATCAAGGACGCTGACCAGTGGACGTCTTGCAGGCAACCGAGGTTGTCCTTTCCAGTGGTGTCAAGGCCAAGGTACTCGGACATCTTCTCGTTCCACACACGAGGCACGTCTTCGGCCTCCAGAGTCCCCTCCACGAGCGCACGCTCAATCTCGTAGCGTAGGAGAATGTGCAGCGGGTAGCACACCTCATCAGCTTCCACGCGGATGTAGCCAGGCTCCACGTGCTGGTTCACCTTCTTCATGTTCTCCTCATCGAAGGCGGGCTGGTCACCAAAGTGCTTCTTCAAGTATGGAATCAGGAATGCCGCGAACGCACCCGATCGCCCAACCGTCACCTCAGCAAAGCGCGATTGGCTCTCGTGAACGGACATGGAGCGGGCCTCACACACAGGCTGGCCGCGCATCTCAAGTGGGCCGCAGTTCGCCTCGTACCTGGAGTGGCCGGTCTCGTGGATGCCGGCAAAGAGGCCCTTCTGAAAGCTGTTCACGTCATAGTGGATGGTCACGCGAGTGTCCTCCTTCACCATTCCACAGAACGGATGCGCGGAGAGATCAAGGCGACCAGCGTCGAAGTCAAACTCCCACAGCTTCATCATCTCACGGACCAGAGCCTCCTGCTTGACCGTGTCGATGGGATACTCCACGGGGACAATAGACTTGTCAATTTTCTTGCGGCTCTCAAGGATAGACTTAAGGAGGGCGGGAAGCCACGACTTGAGGCTCGCAAAGATCTCCTCCACTGACTGGAGGGACATGCCAGGCTCGTACATGTGGAAGAGTGACTCGTACAATCCCTTTCCAGTGGCGGCAGAGCGGTGGCGCGCCTCCTCACGAGCAATCTCCACGCACTGACGGAATTTGGGCAGAAACAGGTCAAAGTTGTTCTCAGCACGCGCCTTCGTCCACACAGACTGCGACTCCGAAGCCACAGACGCCTTGCGGGACGTGAAGTCAACTGGAAGGGTAGCCGCCGCATCGTAGATTAGCTTCATCTCGCGGAGGTTGGCACGGTCAACCACTTCCAGTTCGGCTTCGGCAGTCAGCGCTTCATCCAGCAGTTTCTTCGTCTCTGCACTCACGATCATTTTATGAAGCAACTCCTCAAGTTCACCCAGTGCTGCAGCGCGTGTAGTGATACCCTTGGGGGGCATCATGGTCTGCATGTCCCACGACCCAAGCGCGAGCAGATGCGAAAGTTTGTACCTCTTGAAGAACAGCGCCTGCAGTGCTTTGTAGGACTCCATAGTTCGTGTGGCGGACGTTATGATGTTGGGCGAGTGTTTAACTTCTGTTTAAAAGTCTGTCAGTGAGCTTGCTTATGGTAAACTGTTAATGCTCAATAATAAATGGCAGCAGTAGGATTGAAAAGAAGAAAAACAACAACAAATAACAGCGGGTGCAAAGTTAAAATGCAGGTTTGCGAGACCAGCGACACAGTAGGATAAATCAGTGCACACATAGGCGTGCATGTGCGTGTACTCGTGCCGGTGCAGACTTATTTTTTTTTTTTAGACTCAAACAAGCCATTAGCATAGAAAACAACACGTAATAATTATATTGTGGAGTTGCTGTATCCCGTAGGCTACGGAAAGGCATCGGTCGTAGAGCAGGTACGTTGGCTAGGCTGGACGGAATGGCAACACTCAGAATGGCATAACAGGTACAACAATAACCACAAATAACAAAAAGAAAAGTGCAGAACATCGTCTGGGAAACACAGAGCATACACTACTAGCAATATTAGTATGCACTGCTCTTATCGTTACCTGTCGCGAAGCACTCACGTGGACAAAGTGGATGTCAGTAAGTAGATATACATAGGTTAAGGTGCGGTAACAACATAGCAAGCAGCACGTATGACGGAACCGGCATCCTGTTCCAAATGCATGCATCGCGCAATTTCATACGTTTCAAAAAAGTGACCTGGCTCAGTGCTCTAGAGACGTTCGATAATAGCGTTGGTAAACGCCGTGGTGGAGAGGGTTTGCGCATTTGGCATCATAGCGGTGAGGTCACCAGTAGCCTGACCCTCCTTGAATAGTGCCGCCATGGCTGCAACGATGCGCTCACCGACAGCGGGCCAGCCAATGTAGTCAAACATCATCACCCCGGACAGGAGTAGCGAGGACGGGTTCGCCTTGTTCATCCCAGCGATATCAGGTGCAGTGCCATGGGTTGCCTCAAAAATGGCATGGCCCGTCACAGGGTTAATGTTAGCCCCAGGGGAAATACCGATGCCACCAACCATCGCTGCTAACTGGTCGGAGATGTAGTCACCGTTCAGGTTCATCGTGGCAACGACCGAGTAGTCACGGGGCCGTAGGAGCGTGTTTTGCAAGAAAGCATCGGCGATGCAATCCTTCACGATCAGTTTTCCCTGCGTCTCTGCGTTCTCCCAGGATGCACGCGCGGCATCTATCCCCTGCTCCCCACGTATCCTCTCGTACTGTACGGTGGTGAAGACCTGATCGCCAAACTCGCGCTCCGCGAGTGCGTATCCCCATCGCTTAAATCCACCCTCGGTGCATTTCATAATGTTACCCTTGTGAACTAGCGTAACAGATGGTAGCTTATGCTCAAGGGCGTAGCGAATCGCCGCACGCACGAGCCGCTCCGTACCCTCAACCGACACTGGCTTCACCCCAAAGGATGATGTGTCGGGAAACCGCACCTTGGAGACCTGCAGCTCCGTCTCTAGGAAAGCGTAGAACTTCCGCGCCTCCGGCGTGCCCTGCTCCCACTCAATGCCTGCGTAAATATCTTCTGTGTTCTCGCGGAAGATGACCATGTCAACGAACTCCGGGTGCTTCAATGGACTGCCAACTCCTTGGTACCACTTCACTGGTCGCAGGCACACAAAGAGATCCAGCTCCTGGCGGAGAGCAACGTTAAGGGAGCGAATACCGCCACCAACTGGGGTGTTCAGAGGACCCTTAATGCCAATCACGTGATCCTTGAAGACAGTGAGGGTGGCTTCCGGGAGCCACGCACCCGTAGCCTTGAACGCCTTCTCACCAGCGAGCACCTCCAGCCACTCAATGCTCCGTTTGGGATACGCTGCTGCCACGGCAGCGTCAAACACTGCCCTGGCACTACGCATCACCTCCTCGCCGATTCCATCACCCTCAATGTAAGGGATCACTACCCTGTCCTGCACTATCAGCCTCCCATCCTCCATGACAACGGATTTAGCAGCCATTGTGAAATGTTGCTATTTCAGCGTAGAAGTGTGGGGGTAACTGGGCCTAAACCTTCTTGAACCCCAAACTATGAGGGGATGATAAAAGGGACAAGTAGTACGTAATATATATATATATATATATGGCACAAAGCACACTCGACCACTGCTTAATACTCTCCTGTTCCCTTGATATCTATCGTTTTGTAAAAAGTGAGATAAGACATGATGTTAGCGAAACAGCGGAAAGGTGCACAAAATCAACGCAGAGGTGCTTCTGGTGTTAGAAAGAAACAACATAAAAAAAGTCGCTAGAGTGATTGCAATAATGCAGGTAGAAACAGCCCCCCTCTTTCAGAATTAAGAAACACATTCTTTGCCTAGTGAAATCTCTGGTGAGTGGGAGAAATGGATGAAGATGATTAGGGAATGTCATAGCGAGCCGCGGGATAAGAACTACGTAGTAATCTGTTTCTTCCTTTCTCTCTTGTGGTGATTACAAATTACCCAACTCCGATTACAGATGTACAACAATAAGCTCGTAAGACACCTTTGCAGATGAAAATTAGCACATATAAAAAAACCGCACGTGCCGCCTTTTCGCAAATTTTATACCCAGAACGCTCTCAGTAAATTGAAGACAGAATATTGAACGTATATAGTTGTGCGCGCACGTACAGCTTCAGTGCTCAATGAACTTGCGCTGCCACTCCTGCGGAAGCGTGTCGTGCAGCCGCTCAACGTACGTACTAACGATACGCAGAAACAAACAACAGGAATACCAGTTATGTTTAGTGTTATATTATTATTCTTTTTCGAGTCGAACAAGTACGAGAATAAATATATAAAAAAGATCACAGAAGATACCTCTCCTCCAGGTGCTTGCGCAAGAACAGTGGGTTCAGTTTCTCGCCAGTGGCCTTGATCATGAGCTCTTCGGTTGTGTAGAGGCAGCCGTTATCCCAAATCTTCTCCTTCTGCTTGGCAAAGATAGGAGAGAGGTCACCGTTGCGGATGCACTTCTGCACAGTCTCTTCGCCGAGCTCCTTCTTGATGGTGGCCATCAGCTGGGCAGCAAACATCGCCCCAATTGCGTAGGTGGGGAAGTAACCCATAGAGCCCATTGCCCAGTGGACGTCTTGCAGGCAACCGAGGTTGTCCTTTCCAGTGGTGTCAAGGCCAAGGTACTCGGACATCTTCTCGTTCCACACACGAGGCACGTCTTCGGCCTCCAGAGTCCCACTGATGAGGTCACGCTCAATCTCGTAGCGCAGGATGACGTGCAGCGGGTAGCACACCTCATCAGCTTCCACGCGGATGTAGCCAGGCTCCACGTGCTGCAATAGCTTCTTCATGTTCTCCACAGTGAAGGCGGGCTGGTCACCAAAGTGCTGAATGAGCTTCGGAGTCAAGTGCTCCACAAACGCGTCACTGTGGCCCATCTGGAACTCGGCGAACAGCGACTGGCTCTCGTGAATCCCAAGTGAGCGGGCCTCACACACAGGCTGGCCGCGCATTTCAAGTGGGCCGCAGTTCTGCTCGTACTTGGCGTGGCCGGTCTCGTGCACGACGCCATAGATGCTCTGCACAAGCACATTCTCATCGTAGTTGGTGGTAATGCGACAATCCTCCTTCACCATCCCAGTGAATGGATGTGCAGAGACATCAAGGCGGCCAGCATCAAAGTCGAATTGCATCAGGTGCATAAGGTCACGGCAGAGTGCCTCCTGCTTATCCAAGGCAAAGGGAGTGCGCAGTGGGACAGCAGAGGCGTCGATCGGCTTGCGGCGCTCCACGATGTCGCGCAGAAGCTGGGGCAGCCATGTCTTCACGTTATTGAAGACTTCGTCGAGGCGGGCAGTGGTCATATCAGGCTCATAGTTGCCCATCAGCGCCTCATAGGGGGAAACGTTTGACCCTGCAGAGAGGTAGCCGCCCTCCTCACGTGCGATAGCGACGATTTCCTTGAGCACGGGCAGGAACTTCTGGAAATCGTTCGCCGACCGGCTCTCTCTCCAGATACTGTGGGCCTTGGTAGTCAGACGAGCCTTGCGGGAAATGAATTCCGCTGGCAGCAAACTCTCCTGCTTCCAGTGACGCTCCATCTCGCGCAAGTTTGCCTTCTGGGAAGCGGAAAGCTCATCGCTGCGGTTGAGGGCGGCATCAAGGAGCGCCATGGTGGATGGTGCCGTGATGAGCTCGTGCATGTGCTCCTGAACCGCACCGATCGCCTCACCGCGGGCATCCTCACCCTTTGGCGGCATATTCACGTAGATATCCCAGTCCGCCAGAGAGTGAAGGTGCGCAAAGTTGTACAGCTTCTTGTGAAGCGTCTCCAACTGAGCGTACGCCTCCATTGCTGAGATGGTAAGTCGGTTCAGTTTGACAGTTTGGTTATGTAGTGGTGCGCGCTGTGTAAGGCGGGAAAAATAATATAATAAACTACGATATGTTAACCTGAGGATTCTTGCAGGGAGCAGTAGTAAGAAATAGGGTATGAACACATGACCAGAGATTGGCATTTTCGTAAGTTGAGTAAGCTAGCAAGTATTATTATTATTCAGTCACGAACAGAGTGGCGAGGAAGATACGTTCCCCAGAAGGTATAATTCACTTTTTTTTGTGATTCACACACCCTTTTTCCCATGCTTCGCTATTCACAGGGCACACTAGGGTTGATGGCACATACCTGTGCCCTAACCAACGGCGTGTGTCTGCGTCTGTCTCTCTCTGTGTGTATGTGTTTGTTTATGCAGAAGGATTCGGAGTGTGGACGGTACCGTTTAGGGAGCGTCTCCGAGTTAAATGCTTATCGGTGTTAGTAATGCTACTTCAGTGAAAATCCAGCACGCCGCCGTCACGTTGCTGTTTCTATTGATATCCACGTGCGTCTGCATGAGCATTGAACAAAAAAACAATCTGTCTTGACGAGCTAGCAGCTACTTCGTTTATTATCAGCTGTCTAGCTGCTTGCTCCTGGCCTCTTGCCAACTGCGTCGTGTGCTATGTGAGCTCCGTACTGCAAAATGGTAATCCTGGTGAGTGACATGGATTGATATGAGCTGGGGAGGGGGGGGGGGTCGGTTCAGCGATTATGCATCCAGCCCAACAGATTGAAATTAGGAGCGCCTTTTGCTCTCATTCGCCATCTTTGCCTTCTCACCCTTGAGGTGCTTATTAGAGACGACCTCGAAGCGGTGGAGAGCCTGTCTCGCGTTGCGGCGATTCATGTACCGCCGGTTGAGTGGAACATAAGCGAAGGGCTCCACATTTCCTCTGCGGACATCACCCGTTCCGGTGCCTTGGAACTCGTCACCCTTGCGGATATCCTCTTCCACCCTCTGTCGTTTAAGGGCCTGCTTCACTGCCTTCTGGTCTCGCAGCTTAGAGATCTGATTTGCGCTTGGGCCAACCACCGCCGAGCCCAGACGTGGCGCATTGGTGCCTCTCCCTGCACCGATAAAATTTGCGGTGACCTTCTGTGCGGCCTCCTCCGTAACGGTCTTGCCATATCGGAGTACCAACTCGTCGTTTTCCAAGTCCTCAGCCTCTGCGTCGTCGCTGCGGGATCGCTTGCCAGGGCGGCTGCGCATGTCGTTGATGGTCTCCGCATTCACGAAGCCGTTGTGACGACGAAGCAGTTTGTCGGCAACAGCCAGCCTGCGCCGGTGCTCGTCCTCGCGGGTCTTTTCCTCCTTGCTGATGATTCTCAGCTTGCCATCCTGGAAGTCTAGGTGCATGACGTCGTAGTCGTCGTCCTCCTCCGCGCCGTATTCGCCGCCACCGAGGCCGCCGCCGACACTGAGACCCTGGAAGGTTGGTGCAGTGTGCCTCGACACAAAATTCGTCAAGGCTCCAGCTTCTAGCAAGTCCTCCGCCTCTCCGTCCACAGCCCCTGCCTTCATTGACACCCCGAGGAAGAGCTTGTCAAACTCGTTTTGCTGGGCCTCCTTTCGCTTCTTGAGGGCGCGCTCTTCCTTCTTTTCCTCCCGCTTCATCATCTTGTGGGTGTAACGCAGGAAGTTCTTCGAGCCCAAGGGGAAGATGGGGTCGATGCGCTCGTATCCACAGCGCTTGATGCACTTCTCGAGCAGCACACGCATCTGCACCCGAGTGGTGCTCGACACGCGCGGCTGCGATGTCACTAGCGCGATAGCGTACAGCAGAGCGGATAACGACTTCGCCACCGCCACAGCGACAGCTCGGCTGCGCTTCATGAGCTTTAGGGTCATGCGCGCGAATATTGCCGCGGCGGTGCGCACCTCAATCATGGTGGACTCCATCAGCCGGAAGCCCAAGTTCACAGCTCCATTCAAATCCGCCTCTGGCAACTCCAAGTGCGTCAGATACACTAGCTTTGCCATGCAGACGAGCGCGCTCGAGATCATCATTGGGGTCTTCCCGGAGAGGCCCGCGATGACCAGCCGTAGCAGAGCATTGCTCGGGGCGCCGGCCGCGACCATGTAACGTTGCATTTTCTCGAGCACCTCCATCGTCATGGTGCGCGTCTCACTGGAGCGCTCGCGGGAGAAGAGGATGATCTCGGGGATGAGTGCCCTAATCGTGTTGGTGAGCTCGTCGGGGTAGTACATCTTACACGCGTCCAGAGACCACGAAAGGCAGCGAATGCGCATCTTCACGCCAGAAATGGTGACGTGCTGGCGGCCGATAGAAAGGATACCAACAATGCGAGGAAACAGTGGGAATACGTCCTTGACGCGGTACTCAAAGAGGGAGAACAAGAGCTTGTAGGCCTTCTTCTGCAGTAGCCTCGACTCTGGCGCGGGGTCCATGAGGACGGGCTCGATCACATCGTTGAAGAGTCTTGTCACGTGCTCAGCAGGCAGTTGGGCGACCACTGCACAGGCGATGTCCAAGACCATGCGGCGCTTGGAAGTGAGCGGTGCGTGCCCCGCCTTGCCGCTTCCCTGCTCCGCCGCCTTCACATTCGCATGCGCAGCGATGTTGGAGCCGACCTCCAAGATGCCATTCAGAATCGTTGTCATCACCTCCGGTTTGCAGACCTTCGAGAAACTCTGAATAGCGAGCACCACGGCCGTGGAGTCATGGGTCTCAAAGACGTTGCAGAGCTTTGGCATGATGTTGGCGCTGTACTTGGCTAAGATAGTCGTGCACACCTCAGCAGCTCTAGCCTGCGTGATGTTGTGATAGCGGTGGGGGTTCCAGTCTGGATCGTTCATTGACAGGAACACATCATCTTCATCGAGGGCTTCCTTGCGGATGTGCCGCCCCCGCACGCGACCCGCCACGCGCATGTCCTGCTCAAGCACCTCCGCATCGTCTATGCCGCCATTGGCATCGTCGTCATCGTCATCAAGCTGCTCCGCTTGGGAAAGGCGGTAGTACCCATCACACAGCACATGCAGAGCGGTGGCGCTGGTGTCCACAAAAGTGTCGTTGCTGAGGAGGCCAACAAGCTGCTTCGCCAATTCGCGAAATGAGTCGTTGGTAATCTCGATTGGATAGTGACAGAAGCCCACCGCCACGCGCCACAGCTGCATCAGCAGCGCCGACAAACGTGCAAACTCCTCCGGTCTGTCAGCCCGCTCTGCCTCTACACACAACCTGCTCATGTACTGGATCATCGGGAAAAAGTGCTTTACATAAAAAGGGAGTGAGTCGTGCGATGCGGCGCGGCGAATGATGCCAAGTGTATAGCTGGTCGCCCAGAGCTCCGCCGGGTCCACCGTCTCCTCATCCCCTTCGTCCTCCGGGCCATGCATGCCCACCTCCAACGCATAAGCCTTGCAGGGGTTGAACGGTAAGATCTCAACGAACTCCTCCACCCTCATGCCCTTCGCAAACTCAATCATGGCGCGCTCGATCTTGGCGTTGAGCGTGGTGTCGTCCATCTGGCGCAGCTTGTTGAGCACCTTAAGCACAAACACCGCCCCTGGGAAGCGGCGACAGAAGGAGAGGCTTGCGCTACTGTCACCGGTGTGCTGGTGCACACGCTTCAGGTAACTCAGGCGGCTGCCAAAGGCCTCCAGGGCTCCGAGGACAATGCCCCAGTACTGCTGATACATGGGCTTCAGGAAAGATGGGAGGTGGCTGGAGAGGAGGGCGTTGATCATCCCGGTACCCTCGTGAGACTCGACAATGTATGGAGACAGTGACCGGCGGAACAGCTGAGTGAGCTCGTCCATAGTGACCACGGCAAGTGTCGCGGGTGAGTCGAGGAGCGTGTTGGCACAGATGGACACAAATTCGGGTAGTGCCTCCACGTAGAACATCTGCAGTGGACTCAGTGAGTACAGTTCAGTATTCGGGTTCTTCATGGGTGCTCCGGCATCTGAGTTCGTTGCGGACAGAGCTGACTGTTCCAACAACTTACGCAGAGTTGCTAAATAGAGCTGCATCAACTCAACCTGGGCCTTGCTTGGCTCCAGACGCCCAAAGCTCTTGATCACTTCCATGCTCGGCCGCTCTACACACAACAGCGCAATCTGAGCAAGTTTCATTGCCTTGGCGGTGATCAGATGATTCGAGGTTGCGTTCTCAGCGATGAGCTGCTCGCATAGTGAGAAGACGGGCTCAAGACGATTCATAAGCACTCCCTGAGAGAGCCGTGGAACACAGGCGGAGAGGATGGCGAGCATGTAGGGCACCTGGTGCTTCTCTGGTGACTTGGAGAGGGCCGTGAAGGCACCCATGAAGAGCGACAGTGGCGAGACCTGCTCGCCGAGAGCGCTGATAGCCGAGGTGAGTCCGTCCTGCACGACGCGCAGCACCGCGCGATCAAAGGTCTTATTGGCCTTTTTGTTGTGTTGCTTCTGTATCCTCTCCACGCGCGCCTTCTTCGCCTCTTGCTTCTCTAGAGTGAGCTTCTTCTGCTTCACCTCCCATGCCTTGCGGTGGGTGTCAAAGATCTTCTTGCGGCTCAAATTGGCGCCCCTCTTAGACCGTTTGAACTGAAGCTTCGGCTTTGCAGCCTCTGCCCCCAACCCGGCCTTCGCCATTTTGGATAGACAGCGATCAGCGAAGGGGAAAGACTTAACGCAAAAAAAAAATTAGCAGAGCGGAGACTGGAAGTGGTCTTCCCTAAGAGTCTCTGATCCTGTGTGTACGTGAATCACGAGAATCCCAACCAGGGAGCTAGTAAATATATATATATATATATATATATATAGGAAACTGCGCAGCGTGGTGTGTCGCAGAAAGTAGCTGTGTGTATTTGGATCTTGGCTACCGAATGCACGTAGAGAATGGTATCGATAGCAACAATGAAGCACAACAAAAAAAGGAGAACAAACAGATAAATCGCTGGAAAGCAGGAGAAACAGCGACAAAAATACATATGCGTGTCCACAGACTGGAAGCCAAAGCATAGTAAGGAGGGAGAAGATAAATGGGAGGCGAGACGGTCCCGCGGCGAACGTGCCAGGTGATGATCGATCACTAAAGGAAGCCTCCTTTTCGTGCGTTAGCACAGAAATGCTATGCTTGGAGGATTTTGAAAACAACTACTGATGTGCATGACTGCTGCGCTAGGAAAAGAAACTGGTTGTTGGTGTCCGTATTACAAAATGTATTATGTTGTTTTGATTATCCCCTTTTCATGTACAAACTCCATATACCTCAGCGTGGCACAGAAGAAGCACATTGTTCCAAACGGGGTTTTCTCTTTATTATTTTATTGGGAGTTCTTTGGTTTGAATGCAATGTCATGGCAATATGAGTGTTAAACTATGATATGTATCAAGTATTTCCTTCTGCCTGCTGCTCTGTTTGAGAGGTGCTTGAGGTCGGGAGAAGTAGCACAATGAGAGAAGGGGGACGAGACTGTTTGTTACATCTGTTTTTTTCCACATCATCGTGGCTTTTCGAGCAGCACCACCGCATGCTCACTTCGCACAATCTGCTCAGCGAGCACCAGCGCGTAGGGCTCAAGACCCTCGCCACTAAACGACACCAGCGGAGACACCTCCACCCTACGTATCCCTGTGTGAAGGAGACGCAGGGCCTCCTCCACAATTGGGGAGTGCTCATCTGCGCTGCGCTCCAGTAACTGCATGGCCCACCAAGTGTGCAGCGACAGAAGCAGTTGGGCGGCTGTGGTGGCTGTGTCACTGGCGGCGCCCTCCGCATTCTTGATGGGGGCAAACTCCTCCGCGCGGTTCACCTGCATAATGCGAAAGTCTCCATCATCGTCCCCGGAAGATCTGCAGTGACGGAACATGTCGAATATGAAGGCCTCGAGCTTCACACCCATTACTACGCCATCTTTGGTCTTCACACTCTTACGTGCGGCGTGGTATAGTGTCTCCGTCTCCATTCGCTTCGCTGCATCCACTAAGAAGTCCACTGTGCAGCTGTGTGAGGCAATATTGGCGCAGTTGAAGCGCAGCGCACCGGTGGCAGTGTCGCGCTCGGCCGCCAGCGTACTGCCGATCTCTGTGTATTCCACGACACCCCACTGCCCATCTTTGAGAGCGAACACGCCGACACGCTCGTCGGCGCTGACCTTCGGAGTCGTCTTAACCGTCACAGACGCATGGCTGTGTATCGCATAACCAAAGAAGAGTGGATCGGCAACCCGAGCGAGAATATTGTCGACACTGAATATCTGCACGTGCTCGACCATGTGCTGACGCAGCATATCCAGCATGCTGCTCGACTCTCCCCCAGCAGCGCTGGCACGGCGGCCAGCAAGACTCTGATACACCCCGCCATTCCCGCCTGGTGCCATACACATGCGGTGCGGCGACGCCATGAGTATTCTGCCCATGGCTTCGTCGTAGCAGGGTAGGGAGGTCTGCTGAAAGAAGTGCACTTGCGCAGCGTCAAGACCAAAGTAGTTGTTTTCCATAAAGAAAACCCGCGTCGCCGTATCGTTCTCATCAGATGTCATTACCAACAGCTGCACCTTCCCATCACGCGTCGCGGCCCCACTGCCGCTGCTACTGGCCCTGTGGTCCCTACTGCCAGGCGGCGGCATATCCAGTGCTGCAGGTGTAGCCTCCAGAGCGAGTTCTTGCGCGCGAAGCACCCTCTCACAGTGAAACTGGAAGAGCGACTTACTCTGCCGAAGGTCGTCACACTTGAACAGGCCCTTAGGAATAGTGACACCGAGGCGGGTCCCGCTCCCACCCGCGAGGAGCAGCACCGCAGCCCGGCCCGAGGCGATAAGTGCAAGGCCCATCGCTTCCAGCTGTGCCACCTCGCCGCTGGTCACGTCTGTTGCACAAAAGAGCGCATCAGATGGTGGTGGCTTCACACTCGCTACCATGGCATTGTTAGAATCGAGTGCTGCAAGGCCTTCCTTCAGAGCAATGTTGAGGAGATTAAAGTTGATGCCTGAGTTGATCTGGGCAGCCAGCTCTTCCTGCTCGTCAGGCTTCAGTGTGTCGAACGCGTCCAAGACGTGCTCCTGGCCGCTACTGCCAAGAACATCCAACAGAGTGTTTTTCAGCATGACAAAGGACTTTCAACTGCACACCAAGATGCACAGATGCAAGGAGAGAGAGAGAGAGAGAAATAGTTATCAGTGTATATCCATGTGCGCTGTGGAGCACGCCATACCAAAAAACACAGACAACAGCAAAAGATAAGACAGGGCCAGCAATCCTCCATTTAATTTCCTTCTCTGCCTATTTGTTTGCGTGCTGCCTTCTGTCTGTCTTTGCGACAGAAATAGTAATGAGTGCACTGAGTTACTCGCGGAGCACGAAACACATCTCCGTTGTCTTACGTTACGACCAACCGTCACCAACATCGATGAGACTTCAGGAAATTAGCACTTACTTGACAGTGCTAAATATCTGGCGCATACTTCAAAAACGAGAGAGGCACAGAAAGCGTGTGCTTGGAGAATAAATGGTATCCCAGCTCGCTTAATCATTCACTCGCGCCCTCAAATTAATTTTCGAATTCACCAGTAACAGCAATACTGACAACACAGTCAGCTCACCAGCATATATATCTCCCATCTCATCCACACCACTGCGCTCACAAAACGACAATCCTTGAAGCTGTCCTTTTTGTTTTGGTTTCGGTTCCCCTCTCTTTCCTGGTGCTGCTACGACGTTGTGGGGGCCGGTGGTGCCATCCACCGAGCGTAGTCCTCCACACGCGCGTCCGTCGGGAAGCCACTCTCGTCAAGGATCCGCGTCTCGAAGGGCATGTACGCACCCAGCGTACGCGCCATGAATTGCACATCATCCCCGGAGCGCCCATTCACGTTGTTACCGGCACGCTCGTCATTTTTCGCCGCCAGGAGCATGCGTCGCCACTCCACGCGCACATGGTTGTCGAGCAGTGCTGCCGCCACATTCACCTTCTGCCGGTTCACGCGACGGATGGCCTCCTTGTGATACTCCAGGGCCATCCTGTGCAGTGCGCGACCAAGCTGATACACCAGTCTCTCCAGCTGCTGCTCAGCGTCCTGAGCGGCCGTGGAGTCGGCGCCACTGCCGCTGGGGGTCGTCGTGGCTGCTGTGGCACCGGCGTGAGTGAGGAAGGAAATGTGAGGGTCCTTCATGATGAGTGAAACGAAGTGGGGAAGAGTGGGAATATACGTAGGTAGCGAGTGACTCATTTCGGTTGGGCGCAAGGCACTGTTCACCGCCGTCTCCTCGTACCCGCGACGGTAGATGTCGCGTGACGCCCTCTCATACTGCTTCAGCGCCTCTACACCCTGACGAGTGAGTCGGTCCCTCTCCTCCGCACGCACAGCACGTGGGTTAAAGTAACTCCAGTCAGAGAAGGCTGAAAAGCTCGCGGGGTTCTCATCCACCAGCGAACTGCGCAGCAGCTTCTGAAAACCTACGATGTCCTCCCTATGATAGCGCTGCTGCAGCCGCCGGAGATCACCAGCGCGGCCGTCCAACTGCGACGCAATGTTGCGAGGCAATGGAGCCAGCAGATGACCACGCTTTTCGCTAATGACATTGGCTAGTGAGATAGCGTCCTGGTCGCGGCGTTCGCCGCTACCGCCACGTCTGAAGGACTGGTTGCCACCACCGCCACTGTTGAGCTGACCCTCAGAGGAGTACGGTCGCGTGAGGAAGCCGTGTGCGTTGGGGAACTTCACGAAGGGGTTCTCAGAAACAACAAGGTTAAGCTCACCAAACACGAGCACGCGTAGCAGCTGCAGATTCTCCTCGCAGCGCCACAGCGCCTCTATCGGCGGATACGACTGAGGGAGACGAATCGTACCCTTCGTATCGCCCTCTTTCCCATCCACGGCGGCGGTGGTACCCTCTGCTGGGCTATTGTTACTGAAGATGGCTCTGCGCACGTCTTGCTCATCCTTTGGCGGAGGGTTCGAAAAGAGCAGGTCTGCCGCATTGGCCTCACGGTGAGCGCGGAGCACAACGTGACCTTCGATCGCGTTGTCTACGTAATACCGCTTCACAAGAAACAGGAAGTAGTTGTAGTCGTCCACGGAGGGACAGCGGCGCTGCAGTGCCGCAGTGGCAGCGTCGTCCGCCTCCGTTGGTGGAGTCGCTAGAACGGTGGAGTCTACTGCGTCAAAGATGTAGCCAAAGGTGGACGGGTAAGACTGCTTGCGCTCGGTGAGGATGGCGCGGTACATAAGGGCCTTGTCCCACACCTCCACGGGATCTAGCGCGCGCTCGAGTACCAGCTCCTTGAAGAGCTCCACCACGTGAAACCGTGTCGCCTTGTCAATGTGAATCACTGGAAACTGTGGCTGGCGCTCGAAGAGGTCAAGCATGCCTTGCTGCTTGGCGACGTTGTCCAGCGCACGCTGCGCCGCGGATCGCTTCGCCTCGCCGGCAATGCGGCGCATAGAGTGAGGGGGGCGGAGAAAGTGGCCTGGAGGCGGGGCCCCGGGCAGTGACGCGGCACCCTCCAAGGCGCCGCCCTGCTTGCTAGTAGCGCTCCCACCGTTGCTGAGGAGAGCACCTTTGAAGATCCGCTCCGCTTTCGAACGAGCATCACTGAACTTGACCTTTGACTGGTAGGCACGATAGAGCCAGTCTAAGTAGTCAGGGGAGTATCCAACGCGCAGGGGTCCTGGATTAGTGATCATCGTCTCAAACTCAGCCTCGTTGGTGGCCCGCGCACCGCCCTCCTCGACGCTGAAAAAAAAGTCGTGGATAGGGTTGAACTGGCCCCGTGTAGTGACCGTTCGCACTGTGCACGAGAGAGGGCTGGCACCAGCCGCAGCGCTTGGCACACCCACCAACGCAATAACTCTACGCATCATACTTTACTTTAGTTTGTTTTAATTTGTTTGCAAAGAACGCCACAAAAACAGGCACACACACACACACGCAAAAGTAATGCTCCTATCGTCAATGCGGCCCTCTTATGTGCAATTTGCGTTCCTGGTGTGAGGAAAATAAAGAGGGAAGGACCGCGGAGTCACAACGGTGATGCTGCTCTCGCCACCACAACCACAACTAGCGTTCACACTATGGATTAAATACCGCTGCTGCACTCCCCCTCTCTCACACACAGGTACACACACGCAACGTCCGCTTGATCTGTTTCTTCGTTTTCCTACTAGTTCATACAGAGGATCAGAAAACAGCGAAGGAGCGAGTACATAGTTAAATAAGCAATGGGAACGTAAGAACAGTTGAGGCATACACTACATAAAGTACCAAGGATTTGTATTTGTAGTACGTGCACCGTATATGCGCAACGTAAACTAACTTGATTGCACCCACCTACTTGGCATGCTTGATTTGTATCTTCTTTTAGTTTCAACTACATTGAGAAACGGAAGTTCACATCGACGATTCCTCCTCCTAATTGCTTTCTTTTGGGGGGAAGCATCACACGCAACCCCCTTCTTTTTCTCTTGTTTCTATACATGGTCCACCATTAACGCTCGCCGACTCGCAACATGTTCCACACTTACAAACGAACATTCCCACGTGGATGAATGCCTGCAGGAAGCTAATGGGTGGGGGGTGAGGGACAGAGCAATAAAGGTAGCAGCTCATGGGCTCCCTCAAATCTGGAAGGATACATCCCTGTTCACCGTACCGTCCCCCATGTACACAGTCCCATACACACTAGTCTCTGGTACGTGATAAAAGATGGAGCCCACAAACCGGGCGTTGCGGCCCACGACGAGGTTGTGCACTGGCTCGTAATGCAGCGTCCATATGCCTGACGGGATATCGTCTGTGAGTGGGTCGAAGACTGCATCGACGTGGTGGTTCTCCGAGATCTTCTCCAGCGACGTTTTTTCAAACAAATTGTTCTGGTTCATGGCGAGCAGGCGGCGGTAGGGGTTGGAGGCACGAATGTGGTAGTAGTTGCGCAGCGCCACCGCGCCATCACGCGCAACGCGCGGCAGCCCAACAAAGGCATTGTTGTGCCGAATCTCTGACGGAAGGGAGTTGTTCCGTTCGGACATGAAGGAGGCACCGCGTGGCGCCACGCGGCACTCGTAGTCGTGCTCCTCGATGAAGAGTGCCAAGCGAACCGACTCCTTGTAGCTCGTAATCTCTCCAGTTACCTCATCCACAATACGGTACTCGTAGGACGGGTCGCCAAGGAAGGAGCCTCGCATCCGCTGCACAAGGCTCTGCTTCAGCTCTTGCCTTTCTAACAGGTTGTTACTAACCTTCGGAAGTCCATTCAGGAGGGAAGTTGTGGTACCCAAGAGCGTGAATGTGAGGCCCTCGTCAACTGTGTAGTAGAGTTCAGGCTCAATCACGAGGTCGTCATCGAAGGCCTGGACAAGGATGTAGTCCGCCTTATAACCGAAGATCTTTCCCCATATTACAAGGTTGCGACGCTTCGTCTGGGAGGCCAGCAGCGGCAGGGAGGTGGCCAAAGCAACGCGCTCACTCAGGGAGAACATGTGCCCCGTTGGGTGTGTGTAGTTGAACACATCCTTCAGTGGCATCTCCGGGGGGTGAGGGAAAGGAATGAAGACGAAGGGCTAGCGACACGCCAACAACAGTCCAGGGGCGGTGAATGGTAGAGAAAAGGGGCTCTTCAATGTCGGGGAGATAGGGGGGAGGGAAAGGGGGCGATGCTGAGATAGACTTGCCAGATTAATTTTGTGTCGACTAAGAGCTCGTGCTATGGACGCAAAGGAGTAAAGTCAAAGAAGTTATTGTGTAACATGTTTTGCATTGTGAGAAAGAAACAGTGTACAGATGCCTCGTTGGAGAGCACGGAGCATGACACGTAGTTCTAAGTTAAGATTTCCATTGTTATTCTGGGATCTATACAATGTATCATTTATATCTGTGTCTTCTACAAGTGGAGTCGAGGGCCTCACCGCTCGCTTCGCACACATCATCAGCCTTTGCGTGCATGTGCACGCGCAGGCGCAGAGCAGTGTATAGGGGGGGGGGGGCTGTGTGTCTCTCTGAGGCGGACGGTGGAATGGAGCGCTAAATCTACTTACGGCTGCTGCACCGCCACAACATCTCGGATGCCCTTTCGCGTAATGGCAAAGCAGCACTCACCGCGCTCCTCCGTCGGGCTCTTCAACAGCCGCGCCACGCGGTGCTGACTCACACTCTCCACCAGCCTCCTGGTTACTAAAGTCGTTGACCCTGCTGCAGCCCCATCACCGTCCTCGCCGTCATCGTGCCCTAGGTGTGCATACAGCGTAACCACGTCCTCGCGGCATTTGCTCACTGTTGTGTAACCGGTCCGGCGCGCACATCGCCCGCTGGGCAGTGCGTAATGATGATACGAGAGTAGCAGTCGTGTGGAGACACCATAGGCCCATGAACCCCCCAGTGCGGGTACCAGTATCGTCACCCGTTGTTCGCTGTACTGCTGCTGCTGATGATGACTGTACGGGAGTGCGGTGTCCGCTGGCAAATGTATGGAGCGGCTGGTCACCTGATTGCTGACCACAATCGCTAGTCGGTAAGTCGCAGCGTACGCTTGGAGCCGCTGACTGCAGGCAAAGAGGAGGCGGGACCGCCTCCAGAGCGACCTGCTCTTTGCGCCGCTCCCCGAACCGCCAGTAGCGGCTGCAGAAGAGACCGCACTGTCCTCTTCGCTGGGCAGAGAGCGAAATGGCGAAGCGATGGAGTCAATCACAATCATACGGATGCGTCGGGAAAGCATCGTGGACGATAAGTTCGCTACTCCAGAAGAAGAGGACAATGCGCAAATATCCTGGTCGCTGGATACGCTGTCACTCACACTGCCAGACAAATACGCAGGGAGGCTGTACAGGAGCACCATCAGGGATGCCACATCTGCCACACGCACGTAGTGTACCCGACTGAGTACATAGTCTGCCGTAAAGGCATCCGTCAGTGTGGACACCATGGTAGCACCCACGCTGGGCGAGGCTGCGTTAGGGTCATCGGAGGGTAGCAGCTGCGATTCGGGTAGTCCTTCCTTGGCGGCCTGTCCCGCCCTCCCCATTCCCTCATGAGACTTTGAGCGCCTCCGCTTCTGGCCTTTAAGACGCTTGCTTGAGGTGCTCCTGAGCCGGCCCGTGCCACCCTTCTCTCCGCGCTGCGGCCCCGCTGCAACGGGTGCCGACGGAGCTGGAGAGCAGACAGGGGTACTGTGGTCAGTGGCCACTGGTCCCTTCTGTGCCAGGGCAATCGCACGCACCTTAGCAGCCGCGGCACTGGCAATCTGGTGAAAGCGCTCTGGCACGAAGCTGCCCTCTGTATCGATGTACAGGCACTCCCCATCTAAGCCTCCCAGCTCCGTCGGCAAGACGCAACCCACGGCGAGTTGCTGAAGTAGCTGGGTCTTCCCGACTCCTGGAGGACCACTGACCTCCGTGAGGCACCCCACGGAGATGCCAGCGCCACCGAGGAGCTCATCCATGGCGCGGCAGAACGTTGTGGCATAACGCGGATACCCACTGTGCTGATGAATGGCCTCTTCTTGTCTCAGTTCAGCGAGAGTTTTGATTGTGAATGGGGTGGGGGCGGAGAAGCCGGCGTTGTGGTACAGACTTTCTGTGTACTGACGCACACCCTGTAGTACCTCACCACACTCCGCGTCACTCAGCGTCGTCACACGCTGCCGCAGCACCGCACGACTGGTGGACTCTTGTGGTGGCAGGTTGCCACGTTCACCTCTTCCCAAGGTTCGGCGACATGACGTGGAAGAAGAAGAAGGTGCTGACGCTGACACGTCGTGGACAAAGGCGACCAGCTCGTCAATCTGAAGAAAACCACCATCCTGTAGCTTCGCCTTCAATGACGGGGACAGGAACGTGCAGTTTTCTATTGACATCTAAATGTATGAAGGAGAGGAACACAGGGAGCTGTGGTGGACAGCGTACTCAGCTCTATGGTGTAGCCTCTTTGGAAATGTGAAAGATGTTACCCTGCACTCTTTTTTTTTCCTCACTGGACAGCCACAACAGACAAAAACAAAAGGAGGGCGACTGTCTTCACCTCACTCCCCGTGCGCGTCTGTGTGTTTTTTGATCATAGAAAGTGGGATACGTAAGGAGAACAAGAGAAGCAAAGGAAAAAACTTACCAATATGAAGGGAACATTTTTTTTCTGGAAAGAGAAAGTAACGTTATTCGTTAGTTGTGTTAGCGCTCTTACCCCCTCCCCTCCTCATCTGGTTGATGATGTCCAGCTCGTTGTTCACTGAGCACGGGTATTACTAGTCAAAGTGTATATTTGGGTGCGTTTGTGTGAGTGTGTGGTTGGCAGCGACGCACTGAGCAATTGTATGCTCTTCTTTTTTGCTGTTGTTGTGCGTTTAGGAAACGCTAAAACGCAGAACGTGCACTGACTGTGTATGTCTGTGCATTAGATCAGTCTGTGGAGACCGTTAAAAAATGCGAAAAAAAAAGATGGAGCGCTACTAAAAGTAAAAAAATCACTAGCCATGGCTAAGCACAATCGCCTTCACTTGCGGTGCTTCACTTGGCTTGAAGTCCTCCTCCTTCTACCTCTCTTCACTCCATGTGTCGCTATTTGTATCTGACCGGGGTGCTGATCACTTTTGTTTTACATGTATACATCCAAATTACAATCAAAATACAAGCACATGCATGATTGCGTGTGTACTGGGAACGAGTGCTATCGGACAAAGTTGGGAAGTGGCCATTGGGCCTCCCGATGGAAATGTACATATTGCATATTTAGCAGACAAAAGCGCTATTGGATGCTGCCTTGAATGGCATTCTGTGTGTCAGTGCAACGTCGCTATATATGCACGCAGCTATAATTGTCGGTAACCGCAAAGCACTGAGCGTCACAGCTGTACTTTCCTAATCCAGTTGCTCACACTCACATACTTTGAAAAAATATATAAACAAGCAAACTTCAGCTCTTGAACAATTGCATCAAGGCAAGGCAGAACTCATCAAAATGGAGCTTCCCACCTTCACGAAAGGCGTAGCGGTTAACGGTGTCCTCAGCGAGCCTGCCCATGGCCTTCTCCCGCCTAACTGCCTTCTCCGCCTCATGGCAAGCCACCATCCTGCCAAGTACGCTCTCAGTTGCTGCCGCGCTGAAGGCGGACGAGGAGGTCGCAGGCGGCCCCGTGGCAGCGGCTGTGGCTGTGGCGGCCACTCCAGCTGCTTCCTGCTGGACAGCCTCGGTATCGCTGTGCACCGCATCGACATCACCTCTGCGGCGGTTATGCTCGACGTAGCTCTGCCGGATGTGGCGACGGCAAAGCTCAAGTTGGTCGTTGGTGCCATCCAGGTCCTCGTAGAGTCCGGTGTGGTCCATAGAGAGTAGGATGGTGACAAGCTCCTTCGAGGTAAGGCAGTCGTTCTGCTCGGTGTCGAGCACCTTGAAGATGGCCCGCGCCTCTTCTTCATCCAGAGTGCCAGCGTTGGTAAAGAGGTGGTTCAGCATGCCCCGGTGGTAGTGCTTTGGTAGCGCGCGCAACTTCGGCGTCGCGCTCTTCAAGCCGCTGGAGGGTTTGTCATCCATGAGCAGCTCGCTCAGCCTCGCACGAGTAGAATCGGACACCGCGAGGGCGACGAGGCGCTGCGGGTCTGTGCCATACACAGCTGGCGGCGCACGCCCGAGATTCTTCTGGAGTGCATCCGAGGTGGTGTTCCTCGATCCAGAGGTCTGGTAGAGTCTGCGATGGTGGGCACAGTCCCGGCGTGCATTGGGAAGTGGTGCCGGCACCACATCCTCTGGACCGTTAGTTGGGGGATAGAGGCTGTATCCTTGCTGTGCCTCCTCCTCAGCCAACTGCTCCTTCCGCATTTGCTCCACCATCGCCGCGCTCTCCGCGAGCTGCCTCGCAGTCTCCGCCGCCACCCGGTTTGCGCCCTCCACATCCGCCTTGACCGCTTCCGCCGCTAGTTTTTGGTGACGGTACTCCTGCAAAACACGGGACCAGTTCACCAGCATCTTCTCAAAGCTCTCTAGTACCAACTGGCGCGGGAACGTTTCTGACATGGATGAGGCCCATTGGCAGAACATGTCTTCCTGCTGTTCATAGGCTTCTCGAAACTCCGAGTCGATGCGGCCGTTGAGGAGCGGGTAGGCCAGCGACAGCACAAAGGCCTCGAGCGCCATGAGCATATTGTCCACGTAATTCTGCCAGAAGAGCTGAATGCCGTGCAGGAGCTCCCTCTCTCCGGGTTCGTAGTCCGTTTCTGATGTACGGGAAATCGTCAGGACAGTGCTGACCTCCACAAAGCACTTGTTCGCAGCGGTGGTGACCTGCGAGACTGTGTAGGTGGACTGCGCGCTCAGCAAGCGTTCAGACCCGATCTTCCCAAATGGCGAACGGTGCACCTCCCCACTGCCGCATGGGATGTAGTCCAGTACCACACAGGTGCGCTCCTCACTCCGGGTCACACTGGCAAGGCGCTCGCGCAGCATAGCGTCGTGGAAGCGGTTCATGCACAGAGTGCAGCGGCGTACGCTGCCCTCCTCCGTCGGAGACATGCCCTTCTCTAAGATACAGCAAGAGACCAGTTTTCCCATTCCGTACCGCTTGATGGTTGTGATATCGGCAATGATGTTGCCAATGATGTGGGAAGGGACTCCCATTACCCCCGATGCATACACGGTTCGTGTCTCAATCATTTGTGTGGACGAACGCGTACGTTAAGCTGTATTTACGCTTCGTCTTCCTCCCTCCCCTTGTAATCCGATTGCGTTCTCCGTCCGTCACACAAAGTCAACACGATCCTGTGACGTTGTTACTATTGTCTTGTTGATCGAAGGGTAAAAAAAAGAAAAAGGATGAAGTTCGTAGTAACAGTATTGATAAGACTTATTAACGAAAGGCCGTTACATGCAAGGAAAAAAAAATTCTGGTGGCGTTGATGGCCATGATGTGGTGGAGTGTGCGTGGCACAGTACGATACTTCACATTCCTTTTCGTGCGTTTCATGCAAACCTGTTCTAGTTCACTTTTTGTTTTGTTCTTTTCGATAGAGGCGTGAAGGTGAAAAGAGTACTTGCGCTATAGGCCTTTTTGTTGTTGTTTATTGTTGTTGCTGCTCCCCTCAACTCTCACAGTGTAGTATGTGCCTCTGAGTATGAACTGCTGTCTTTCTTTGCTCCCTCTCTCTCTCTCACTGCCCATCCCCCAAAAAGCAACAGTGATAGAGAAGATAGAGAGCCCATCGCGGCACCTGGGCGGCTGAGAGAACAACAACAAAAAAAGGCACTTGCGCTGCAAATGAAACTGAGTATGCGCTACAGCAATGACATTACGCCTCCGCACACAGTGGCACTCTTCCGCACTTCTATCCATTCACTTGCAATCTGCGTCTCTCAGCCACGCTACTATTAAATCCCCACAAGTCGCTGGTGATCAAACCCATCCGCACTTTGAAACGCAGTCAATTGTGTATTCGTGCGGTGTGTCCAAGAAAAAAAAAGCGAACAGAAAAAAGTGCCGGTGAGAGGGAAGGGGAAGGGAAGGGAAGGGAAGAGAGAGTACGATGCCTGCTTGCACTATGCGCGAGTCCCTAACAGCAGGCGCATCGGTGACAATTCCGCGCAAACGTCGCGCAGCTTGTTGAGGGTCTCCGTGGGGTCGCCCTTCTGCATCAATGAAACCCCTCTTACATACCACAAAACGATCAAGACACCAGAGCATGCGCTACTCGCCTTGTCAGTGTCGATCGTGCGGCTTGGTCGTGCGCTCCACGAATCCCACGTGCTGTCCTTCTGGTCGCCCAACTTTTCCTTGAAGATCACTCGAAAGAAAGACTTGCAGGACCAGCTCACCACACGATAGCCAACGTACAATCCACCACCGCAGATGCAGAAGGCTTCCTTATATGGGTCCAGGGACTCCGCGAGCTCCTCCGACGGTCCCTTCCACGACACGTGACGATAGATTGTCGGTAGCGTGTGCGCGAGGGTGATGCACATGTTTGAGATGAGTTGCATCGTGAGAAGCACATTCAAATCCGCGTTGAGGATGACCTGAGTTGACTCCTTCTGCTTCAAAGCGCGGAATGGCGAGTACTCCGTCGAGGTCTTCGGAGCGGTCACAAGCGATAGTGACAGTGCGAAGGAGAGTAGCTGCGAACTCAGGACATAGCTAATCATGCCACGTGTCAAGAAGAGCGGGAGGCACATGCCAACGAGCGTACATCCAGACAGCATTACAATCACCATGATCGAATCTTGAGTGGCGTAGCCAACTGGTCCCAGCGCATACCCCGCAGAAATCCAACTGACAACGAAGCAAAACCCGCGGGCATAGGGGTACATCAGCTTCTTTGGAATGGCCATGAGCAACACAGCGGGCACGATGGAGGTGATAATGGGAATTGCAATGGGGATATCTGGTAGAGCGCAGAAGCCCAACACGCCAGAGGCAATGGAGATCATACCAGAGACCACCAGACCATACGTTTTCATGAGGTGGCCGCGTGCCATCGCAAAACGCTCCTTGTCCCCGATGGGCTCAGTGCGCGCCTTTATCTTTTCCACACGGAATTCAATAGCATCGTTGATCTTACGCGGAAGTATCTTGCGAAACACACCAACGCGGTACAGTGTCGCCACTGCGTATCCACCTAGCACGGTAAGTGAAGCGTAGCGAATAATCTTGACGTTGCGGATTTCGTCTGGCATTGACGACACGGATGGCGTGGACGACATGGAGCAAACGATGGCAGTCCCTTTGAAGATGTCACGCGACGCTTGTCATACGTGAGGTTGCTGGACACTAATCAGAATACAAGGAGTCTCAGGGATGCAGTCTAACTATTATTTGACCGACCAACTGTATGCCTTCGAAGTAGCCCGTAAGAAGGGCACAGCACACACACACGCACGATAAAGTGATAACCTATATGCAATTCACACAGTTACACAACTACTATCCTGAAACTGGTGAACACGGAGAATTGTGAACGCAAGGAGTACCCCAATCAGAGGCCTCCTCAGTTGTGGCTGCAAAACGAGGGCACCAGAGACAGTAACCAGAGTGAGACCGCAAGTGAGAATGAAGGAAGACAACAGAAAGAATCAGTTAAAGAGTCCAAGGTTAATCGGATACGTATTTTTTAGTTTTGAATTCATGATTTACTGGGCTAGTGGTGCTATTTGTTGAAAAATAGCAAAATGACCAAATATAATTGATACGAATAAACCGATACACTCGAAAATAGTTGTCTATCTGTCCAATACAACAGAGTACACTCTACAACTGAAACTCTCTTTCGACAAGATGATCATCTACCTTGGGTCTTACCATGCGAAGACAGAAAAGTGGTGTAGAGGTTTCTGGTGCGCTTGCGGATACAAAAGGAGGTATGTACTATTTGAGGTTGAGAGAGCCCATGAAATTGCCGCTGTTACTACAGTCATATTAGTCACTCTCTGTCGATCAGCCAAAAAAAAAAAAGATAATACACACACACTCTCTCTCTCGCACACACGCGCATACACCGCTCATCTACTCGTCTCTTCCAATTGTTGGCAAGACAAAAGAAAAAGAAAAATAAGGACTCTCCAATGGACGCACACACACACACACACACACAGCTTGTGTTTGGATGTTCACTCGATTTAATATTGCCGTTATTGTTTGCGTGTGTGTTGCGGTGGATATCAGGCCAACTGTGCATATATGAATAAAAAATGAAATTCCCTCGGTAAAATTGATATAGTGTTGCTGAAGGTAAAACTGCGCACATACTTAAGCTCCAGAAGCAATATGATTCGCCATCCTTCTCTGTTTCCGCAAAAAAAAAGGGCACCTGAACTCAGCCTAATATATGTGTACGTGAGTGCGCGTATGGGTATACATATAACGAGATATGTGTGTGCATACTGGTCACCTGGATTTTTTTTACAAGGTTGCGACTTCGCGGTAGATGGGGCGTCGCACCTGAGATGCGCAGGTGAAAAAAATGTATGAAAGTGTATGCATGACGGCTAACCTTGATTGATTGTTATGATTTCAATCAGTTCTAACTGACAGGAATAGCGCAGACGCTTCTCTCGTTTTTTTTATATGTGTGTGTAGTGGTCTGCTAATTCCTCCGCGTTTCGTGCATACAGACGGACACACACGCACACACAATGCGCACTTTACTTCCCCACATCACAAAAGTTTAACCCCCCAAAAAGAAAACCTCACCCAGATATGGCGATATGGGAATTGAGAAGTGCGCGGTGGAAATAATTTGAGCCCACCCTTATGACATAAGACGATGCCACATCAACCCCCCCCCTCGATAATGTGGCCCTGCTTGCTCCAGTGTAGGAACGCCAGTGCCACAATGAGCCACCTCGCTGCTGCAGTGCACGGAAGGTAAAACAATAAAAAAAGAAACGATGAATACAGAGCTTCAGCCGCGCGCACGCATACGCGCACATACATGATACAACAACAACACAACATAGAATTCCGCGTGTTCCCCCTCCCCACGTTCATATCCTATTATTTGATGAGTGTGCTGGAGTAGATGGAACCACACTATAGAGAGAGGTGCAGTGGCTAGCAATACGCGGCAATGCGTGCGTGAATACAATGGCGCTGTCTCGCCGACTTCGCTCGAGCTCGTTTTGGTCACTTCTTCTTAACGGCGGCCAGGGCGGACAGCAGATGGGGAGGTGCCCTTGGCAACATCCCCGCCGTGTACGGTGGGACGCGTCTGCTGTGCCCCATTGCTGGCGCTAGTCTTTGATGCCTCTTGCAGCAATGACATGCTATCTTCCACCTGACGCAGCAGTGGCAACGTGAAGTTGCGCAGTGAGGTGGCCGTATTGCGGTTGCCAATGACGGATTCGTGCTGGATGCTCATGGCCCGTTTCTGCACGGGCATGCAGCTCATTGGGACGGGGTGCATGCTGGCCTTTGTGAAGGCCTTGCAGGGCGTGTCGCTAGCAATTTCATACAGTGCCTGCTCACGCGTTGCCTCAGCGGTCATATACATATCGTGGAAAGTGGGGGACTGCGCAGCGGCCTCTGACAGCATACTGGAGATGAGGAAACCAATTGTGCTAAAGTTACGAGGGACGGTGTAGGGGGCAACGAACCTCTCCACGTCACCATCCGCGTCAAAGGTGGACTTGGAGCCAACGTGCATGTCAATGCGGCGAAGCTGCACCGCGGCAGGTGGGAGCATTGTGACGCCGACGGGATTCGTGCCTTCCAGGGTTAGATAGATCTGCCTCGCGAAAACGACCGTCGCTGCCTCATCGGGGCGGCACGCGTAGCACGGCAAGAGGCCCTTTGACTCCACCTCCCGCAGCGCCACAAGCACGCGCCGAACAAAGATCAGCCGCACCATCTCCTCGCCCTGGAAGACAGGGTGGCTCGCGATGATCTCAGAGAAGGGCCGCGCCCCGGCATCGAGCGCGGTGCCGTTGATACGGTAAAAGAGAGTCATGTAGCGTGTGGAGTCGGACGGCAGCGCGACGCGGTGGATGCGCATGAAGCCATTGGCGCGGTTCGGGCCCTCGCGTGTGTTGAGCGCATCCCCGTTGGCTGCGCTGGAGGGGTCGGCCTGGAACCAGAGCGCGTCCAGCAGTACACCCCAACGCTCCGTCTCCACGGGCGTCATTGTGTAGATCACAGACTTGCGTGTGTCCTTCACGTTGTCACGCTTGTTGACCGCCACGCGAACGGTGGTGCACTTGCGGCCTGGGGAGTCCTGTGCCTCCAGCAGCACAGCCAGCTCCTCGAGCACGAACATAAAGGCGGACGCGTCTGGAATCAGATGGGCATAGGTTGGCTTCGCGCGCAGCAAAGCACCGAGAGTGTCCTCGGTGGCGATGATGTTGCGTCGCAGATCGGCGCTGCTCCATGCACCAACAGTCAGCCGAGCAACGGTGAAGCGCAGGGACGCGATGAGCCACATGCGGTCCAGGGTGGCCTCGTTGTCATCCACGCTCCGCTCATCAAGGCAGTTGTCAACATGGCAGAGAATGGTGTAGAAGTTCTGCGCGGCATCGTTTGGAAATTCATTCTTACGACGATTGTTCTCTTCTTCCTGCTGTCTGCGGCGCTGGTCCTCTTCGTGCTGTCGCTTGTAACGCCAGTCATCCTCCTGCTGTCTGCGGCGGCGCTCCCGCTCCTCCTCGGTTCTGAGCTTCGCCTCCTCGTCCGTGCGCTCAGAGGCGCGGCTTGGGGGCGGTGACCGAGGCCCTCGTGACTGCTCACTCGGCTCGGGGCGTGCCTCCTTTTTGCCAGTTGCCGCCGCCGCCGCTGGTTGCTTTTTCTGCTGCTGCGTTGGGGACAGGGGAGGCTGTGCAGCGGAGGAGGGGGTAAAGCTCGGGCGTGAGGCGGTGGGGTCGCTCCTGTGGATGCCGGACTCGTCATCCGCGGCGTGGCCATCCTCGCCCGCTGCTGGGTGCGCGTAGCGGAACTGCTGCTTCAACTCCTCGGTTGGTGGGATGAAGTGGGGGTGCGACAGGCCCTCGCTGGTGTTGTATTTGGGCAGCACCGGCCACCGCGTGCCACCGCCCCGCCTTGAGAGCAGCTCCATGAGTGCGTCGTGGCTCTTGAAGCCGTGGAACCGGAGCCACTCCTCGTACTTCTCGATGAACTCAGCGGCAACATCCATTTGTTGGCCCATCAGAGACATATCACTGACAATGCACCCGTACACAGCCACCTGCGCCGTCCGGCTGCGGCCGCGCTCCTCGGGTGAGATGTCAAAGGTGGTGTTCGAACGGCGGCGCTCCTCGATGGTCTCCAGCAGCGTTGCAATCACCTCGCGCTCAGCTGTCATCGCACCAACAGCGTCGTCGACGAGGACAGTGGCCTCTGGCAGCTCGTCGCCTCGGTGCCGGACAACCATATCCTCGCCCTCCGCGCGGCGTAGCTGAGACGCGGAGAGCGCGGTAGATGACCTCGCCACCGAGGGTGTGCGGCTGTTACTGGCGGCGCTCCCAGCCTTCTCGAGCATCATGGCATGGTTGAAGAGAAGAATAAGGTGCTCGGACTGATTGAAGAACTCTTGGTACATGTACTTCTCCTCAGTGGAAAGGTAGCTACTCGTGGCAGCAGTAATCGCATGTGCTGGGAGGCGATTGCGGTAGGTTTGGCTCACAGAACGCAGGCGGCGACGCTCCTGTGCAATGACGGACTGGCGGTCATGATCGAGGATGGAGACTGCCCGAGTGAAAGGGTACTGGAGCAAGCATTCGTCCATTTCCTCAGCGGTGCTGGGCAGTTCCTGGCCCCCATCGGTGAGCACGTACTCCACCGCCTCCTTGGCATTCCAAAGGTGGCTGATGGAGTGAGACAGCACCCAGCGGTAGAACCACTGCAGCGACGACACGCCCCAGGCCAGCTCGGCATACGAGGAGTTGCCGCTGAAGAACTCCAACAAATCCTCTCGGGAGAGCGCGGAACTTCCCGCGGGCGCCGCGCGGTGCCGCTCAAGCTTATCCTGGTATGCCTGCAGGCTTTCCTGCACAGAGAGCACGTGCTGCTTCAGGTGGTCGACCTCACCGTCAACGTCGAAGGGCACTGGCGGGGGTATGTAGGCAGGGGGTGCTTCTTCGCACAAGAGGAACGGGTAGTTGGAAGACTTGAGGATTTCCAGTGTGGGATTGTCGAGAGTGCGAGGTGGTGTCATGGATGGGGGCTGCGCTGGGGATTTCCCACCCTTCGCCTTTGCCTCTGTGATGTAGGCCTCGTGGAAATTCTTGCGAATCCTCTGTAGCTCCGTCATCTCTTTGAAGAGATCCTCAGCTTGTGGAATGAGTGCCATGATAGCTTGTCGCGTCAAAGAGTAACCACAAAAAAATAAAAAATAGCACCGTACTGCTAAACTCACTCACCACCTCAGACTCTGACACGAGGGCACAGATGTTCACCGAAGAGTGTGCCTGTGCGTGCCCCTAGATAGATGGTCACCTTACTAAAAACCTTTATTCTGCTTATGTATAAATGGGTTTCTTCCTCTTCAAGCCTGGAGCTGTTCACTCACTGCCTTTGCTATGTGCTCTCCAAATAGGTCGAGATGAAGAGAGGAGGGGGCCGTAACTATAAATAAAAAGAAGTCAATCGAATCACTAAAGCGGCTAACTATCGAAAGAGTTACACGTACAGAGTGAGAAAAGCAGATCATTTTAGTCGCTCTTGTAAAGGGTACAACAGAAACAACATCAAAGAATGCAAATCAAACCCGCACTAAGGGATATAAACCATCGCACCCATTTAGACACATGCACACTCCCATGGAAAGTGGCTTCCTCCTGATGGAGACACAGAGATTGCATCTAACACTGTTGTCGGCGTACAACAGTAGTGGCTTGCGCCTCCACTATTTATTTTTTTGTGCCCGCTGCTGAGACTCACTTGCCGCCCCCTCCTCGTCCGCCTCTACCCCGTCCACTGCCACCACGCCTGCCGCCAGCGCCACGCTGGCTGAATCGCCCCCCACCGAACCCCACGCCCTTCACGGACTGCTGTTGCTGTGGTTGCTGTAGCTGTTGGCCCGCACCTCCAGCGGGCTCCCGCAGCACTGGTAAAATACCGCTGCCCAATACTCCACCGCCACCTGGACTGGTGCGATTGTGAAAACCTCCGCCAGCATGTGCAGGGGTGTGCGGCGCAGTCCCCAGGATCCCGCCTCCACCGAGGACAGAGCTTGCCTGCTGTTGCTGGAGCTGCTGTGGGCGCGACGGTGGCGGCAGAGTCAGAATACTGTCAGGTGGGGGTGTTGCAGCTGCCATGACAGGTACGTCGACCTGGAAGGGCGTAGCAAATGGATTTAGTTCGTGCGCAGGTGGCTGTGGGGTGTGCGCATATCCACCATCTGGCAGCAGACTCCACGGCTGCTGCTGCATGTGATGCTGGTGTGGTTGACGCTGCTGGCTGTGATTGTGAAACTGATGCTGGGGCTGCGGTTGCCACTGATGCTGCTCAAAGTGCTGGTGATGCTGGTGGTGATGGTGATGAGGAAGAACTTGCTGCTGATGCTGAAGGGGTGGAAAAGAGATATTCTGTTGCTGAAAAGGGAGCGGGACCGTGTTTTGGTGTGGTGGTGTGGACTTCACTGGAGGCTGTGTCCTGATGGGTGCAACGTTCGTGGTGGGCTTGGATACGGGCTGTACCTTCAGAGGAGGCTGCGGGTGCTGTGCCTGAGCCACCGTTGCAGCAGCAAGGGGTGGAGCTGTGTGTGCGGCCTTTGCAGACTCCACCGCGTTGACGAGCTGACTCATCTGAGATTCCGCTGCCGCCTTCACCTCCGCCGCCCACTCACGATTCAGAGAGGCAGTGGAAACCTCACCAATGATCACGGCGCCATCACGCACCTCCAGTGGTGGAAGCTTATCTCCATAGAGTGCCTGAAGCACTGCTGGTAGTCTGCGCCCAATCGCCGCCCGTTGCTGCTGTGGCTGTTGCCCCGCGTGCCTCCCTGCGGACGCCGCGATGGCATCCACCTCGGCACGAAACGCGACGAAGCGCTCTGACATTGAAACATCCTCAGAATCTGCAGTAGCGTCAGCGGGTGCGTCCTCTGCCGTACTGCCACGCAGCAGTCGCATACCACTCGCTAGTGCGGCCTCGAGAGACGTCTTAGACAGCCCAGGGCTGCTGGTGGTAGTGGAGACATCTGGTGCCAGCTGCCTGGCTGTCTCCATGGCCAAGGCCACTACACGCTCGACACTGCAGTCTTCAATGATGGCACCGGGCGAATAGAACACGGGGGCCCAGTGTGTTGCCTGCGAAGGCACAGCCGCTGCCCCCTTGCCGTCACGTCCATCATCGCCTCCATTCTCATCAGCACCGCTGGCAAGAGAGGAGCTCAGCTCCTTGAGAAACGTCTCCACCATTGCATGCTTCGGGTCTGCAGACTCCAACTGGATGGGAGCGAGGCCGCGGTACATGATGCGCGAGATGGGGTTACGCAAGTAAGCCACACGATGTTGTGCCTCCATCTGAATACTAGCACGCCACGACTGCACCAGGTTCTGGACCTCGTCCATGAGAAAACGCAGGCGAAGTGTATCGGCGACCTGCTCGCCACCATCTTCAATTGAGAAGTCAAAGTCCATGTGCTTTAGCGTGAGGGTCTCAGGCTGACCAACTACTGGGGTGACGTAGAGCGACCGCCACGGGCAGCACATGCAATGCCCGGCGAGATCTCTGCGGTTGCTGGCGACAATGGTATAGCTGGTTTTCGTGATGGTGCGCGTCGCAGGCTCCACCTCTGTCGCACGAAGTGGCCTCATGGAGGCTTCTATTGCTGGCCCAGAAAGACATGAGATATCTTGTAGCTCTTCCTCGGACTGGTGCAAGCAATCTGTGCTGTCCAGGAGCGTCGTTGTCGTGTCTATGAGCAGGTCAGCTGACGGCTCACTGCCAGTCCGGGAAGATGGGAGTGCGGCACCGCTCCCGTGTGCGTGTGGCTCCTCACCCTCGCGGCGCTGATCCGGCGCCACCTGTGCTTCAACACTGGTTGAGGAGGTGGCGTCACTGTGAATGTCATCGTCACCGTCCGCGGCGAAGTCCGCGTGGCAGCCTTCCGCAACACTCCCACACGTCGCATCCACCACCACCTTGGTGGTGACGGCGTCCACCAGCACACGCGGGCTCTCAGCACAGTAGCGACAGCTAACGTGGCGGCCCACACGCTGCCAAGCGATACTTGGGTTCTTGCCCGCGGTGAGGGTATCGCCGGGAGTGTGCCAGTTCATAACGTAGCCATAGGCACGGAGCAGGACGCAGAGGTTGGCGACCACCTGCCGGTTAAAGCCCTCCTGCCCCTCCTCCGCCCCGTCGTCCTCCCCACGCTCCCGCTTGGGTAGGAACAGTAGGCGCAGGATGCGGTGATCAGTGCTACTGCCGACGTAACGCAGCACAGGGGCGGCTACTGGGGTGCCATGGTGGTGCACCGTGCTCGTGTCAATCACCCCGTCACCGCCGCAGCTCCGCAAGATGGACTCTGAGTGATGGATGTCCTGCTGTAGCAGGCTCGGTGGGGTTCCGCGCGGGAGCACCAGGGCGGACCTGCCATTGCTTAACTCCACTGACACCGCAGCGCACCGCCCACGCACAACCAGGGAGTCCTGCAGCTTCAGCGAGCCTGCGTGCAGCAGCGCACGTACTGGTTCGAGGCCCTGCCAGGCACACCCCTCCATGTGTATCCGGAGAAGCAGAGCGCGTACGACCGCACCGGCATGGGTCTGCGCACTGTCAACACTGCTGCTGTTGCTGAGGTTTTCTGATCCGCCACCGCTGGTGCCGGTGGCCGCGCAGAACACCGTAAAGGACCGGACACTGCTCAAAGCACAGCGCTCGGTCTCAGCCAAGAGTGCGGTTTGCTGACAGCAGGCAGTGCGCACCCCCAGCTGGATGCACGGTGTGTATGGTTCCTCTACGTCAGTGTCATGTGCGCGCTGGCTGGTGCGGTAGAGACCACCTGGGCACACGCAAGAGGCGGAGAGAAGGGTGACAGCGCCATCGTTGCGATCAAGGTACTCAAAGGCACCTCGGGACGCGTGCCATTCACGCAGACAGTTAAACAAACTCTCCGAGTTCACGAACTGCTGGCACAGCATTAGACGGTGCACTTAGTATCCTTATATGAGCAACAACAACAACCACAAAAAAGAACCTGCGTACCCGTCACTTGTAGGTGACGTGGAGTATGTGCGGGTGCGTCTCTCCGGTGCCTCCTGGTTCTAAAACTGTTTTTATGTAGCGTTGCTTTGTGTATGCAGTGCTGTCCAACAGACACTTTACCAGCAGCAGTAGTTACAATATATATATAAATAACACAATGAGGTGCGGGACTCTGTAACACCTCGCCAAAGTTAGCCCGAATACTTAGCCACACAGTAGTGGACCTTCCTCTCCAGTCACCACCGGATGCGATGTGAATGGAAACTGGTTTCAGTAAGCAATAGCTATTGCTTACTTTTTTTACTAAAATATAGAATCAACAAGAGAAAGTGAAAAAAGGAGAGGCGAGAGGCAGCGGAAATAATACTACAGCGATTTCGAAGCAAAAAATAACGGGTTCAATGCACGTAGACACACATGCAGCGCCGCATGGACCGTGCAAGACTTTGGTATTTCTGCCCTACGACAGACATAAAGGGAGGACAGCTCGTTCGCTAGAAAACCTATTTTTTGTCTTTGGTTTCCTCTCTCACAATCAGTGTCTTGTTGGTTGTTGTTTTTTGCACACCTTGAGACTCATCGAACTGACTGAAGACTGCTGCAGCGACATATAGAGGTGAAACGATCTCGCTCGGTATTCTTCTCTTGCTACTACTCCCTCTCAACCATCACAAGCGCTCTGTTTCCTTTTGTTCACTGAAACATCACTGCTTTCTTTCGAAATGGCGCCACCAATATAGTGGTGCCGGGAGATGGTGCGTGCAAACGAACTCGGAAGGGAGAATCCAGCCGTCACATCCACAACTTCCTCTGTATAAATTCTGCAGTGCACCTGTGCGCAATCCGATATGCTGTAAATGAAGTGATGCAATTAGTATGTCACAGTATATGAAAATAACAGGCAGTAAAAAAGAAGCTACACTACTCATATACGCGTTCGTGCCATTATCTGTCTATCTTTTTCCATCCCTCAGCATACACATATAAAAACATACATACACACACAAGCGCACGCAGACGAAGAAACGGAGCTCATGGAGCTACTGCAAAAGATAGTATTAAAGGAGGAGATACGCCAACAGACGAAGTACTGAATTCCGTTAATGTACTCCATTTCAGGTGCTTCATTTATTTTTAATCATCTGTCGTCTCTCCTAACGTTGTTGATTCTTGACGTTGGTTTCGCATGGCTTCGTTCACCTGAGAGTTAAGTCTGTTAGTGTTTTCACTATTGCTCACATCGGTGTTTTTCTTTTTTAGGCCTTCACTTAGGAAGGTAGCCTCCCCCTACACTCTCTATCTCTCATCGCATCTTATCCTACCTCGCCTACTCTTGCGTTTTTTAAAATTTGTTTTTTTTTCGTCAATAAAGAAGCATACACAGAGCGAACACTCATCCACGCAGATACATGAAATAGAAGAAGGAGAGCTTCATACAAAATATAAAGGGAGAAATGGCTCCTTCGATTCATATATATATATATATATATACGTATATTTGTCTGTGCATAAAACAAAATGCATATAGTTAGAAAAGGGGGAGCGTTGGACCATGCATGCTGTGCTGGTTGATGAAAGGCACAACCCTACACAGTATGGCACGCAGCATCCACAGAGACACACATACACATGCTCAAGAACGAAGGCACAAAACAGATAAATACACACTTCATAACTAACTACGCCAGAGTCATACAGATACATAAAAGTGAAACGTGGTACAGATATATCTTCCCCTCTTGTGCTGATGGCTCATCCATGCTTGCGTTAGTGGCCCAGCCACTCGCAGGCACACACACTCACTCAGAAGCACCAAGGCATACGCTAATAGCCATTGGACGAAGAAGTAAAAAAAAAAAGAATCAAAAACAGAAGGTAGCATATAAGTTCACTTTCTCTCTCTCTTTGCTTTTATTGCTGTTTAATAGAATGACACAGCCTCTAGCAATGTATATAATTTCTCTTCTGGCACCTCCCTACTTTGGATACTCACCCCCCCCCACTAGCAATGAGAGCTGCTCCTCGCAAATCAGAAACGCATACACATAAGAGCGCAGCTGCGCACGCACTCAAGCTCTCATTCTCTCGTCACTTCTCAGTCTACTGGATTTCATTGCCTCGTTTCACACGGGACAGAAGTTAAAGCGACGTGACAATTGAGGCAGTTCCCTGTATTCCGCTGTTTATCCCTGCTGGCTGGTGTTTATTGATTTTCCTTTGCCTTCCTCCGATGAGTTAGAGATACAGCAATGGCTGCAATGTACGTGATACGTCCCTCGGTCTGGACTCCGGTAGATCGACGCACGCAGCCGCTTACACAGACTCACCAGCACGTCATTGATAGCTCGACACGAGTAGGACCGATCCTCTGTAGGAAGTCAATACTCCACAGAGTTGATTCACTGTTTATGCAGTGACAGAGGGTGGGCGAATCTCGGAGCTCATCGACAGCTCACTCATACGGCGGCGGGAGGCCGACGCCTCCTCACGCTCGCTACGAAGGGCCTCGTCACGGTTGCGCTGGGAGACGGTGGGCTTAGAAGCCACGAGCGGGGGCTTCGATAGGGAGGGCTGGCGGGAGCCCTGCGAGTAGATGCTTCCAGCCTCGCCGGTGCGGCGGCGGGGGGCCGACGCCCCCTCACGCGCGCTTCGAAGGGCCTCGTCGCGGTTGCGCTGGGAGACGGTGGGCTTAGAAGCCACGAGCGGGGGCTTCGATAGGGAGGCCTGGCGAGAGCCCTGCGAGTGACGGGACCCGATTGACACCGGAGAGTCCCCACGGTTGTTGTTGCGTGGGGTCGCCTCAGGCGATACCTCACGGCGCTTGCGCTCCTCCAGCATCTGCTGCGCGGTGGGGGCGTTGTCGATGCCGTAGTGGAGCGTATTGAGCTGGCTCAGCAGCATCTGCGTGTTGGTGGTGAGTGCGGCATTGCGAGCATTCAGCTCGCGCACCTGACGCGTGTCGCGGGCGTTGGCCAGCTCAGCATTCTTCAGCCGTGCGCGGCGGGAGACCACGGCCTTCTCTTCATTGCGGTCCTCCGTGGCGATGGTCTCCAGCAGCTTCGTCTTGAGTGCGCGGAAGGTCTTCACCTTCTCAGAAAGCGTCTGCGCGTTCTTCACGTTCTCAGCGGCATGCTCGAGCGATTTCTGCGCTGCCTCGTCAACCTCCACGACGCTGCTGTCAATGTGGCGGGAGGTGGCGGCTTTGTTGGGGCGGGCTTGGGCGGCCTCCAGTTTCTTTGTCACAGCAGCACGCTTGGTCTGTAGCTCATCAATGAAGGCGGCGATCTCCGCCTCGGACTGGTGCTTGTCAGCGGCGATGACCTGATCCACCTCCCCGCGCAGTGCCTCGTCCACGTAGCCGTCGCTGCGCTTGGCGAAACGCTCGAAACGGCTGACGCGGCTAGCGATCTGGTACACCTCAGTAGCGCCATCCTGCCCCTCAATGTCCAATGCGAGAGAGTCCTGCTCGTCCTTGTGGTGGCGTACCGTCCCAACGAGGTGCTCGCGCTCCGCACGGAGCTCCTGCAGAGACGGGATGGAGCTACAGTCGTAGGAGTCATCTTGAAGAGCAGAGCGGATGCGCTGGTTGCAGCTCTCGCGCAGGGAAGCCAACCGGGCCTCCGCCTCAGCCACCTCAGCATCGGACACGCCACCGGTCCGAGGGGCGACTGTACGCTCCTGCTGGTAATCATCTTCGGTAGGGTACATCATGGTTACGCTGTTTTTACTTCCTTATTTGAATGTGTAATTGGTTCCTCCTGTTTGTGTGTGCACTTCCACAGAAGTGATTGGGAAATAGTATTCTACAGCACGTCTGCTATGTTCACTATCTTTCTGCCTTGCTCGGTTTTATTATTATTATTTTCCCCTGAATGTTATGTATATTTGCGCTTTCTACAAGAATATAATTCTGGTGCGATAAGCTAAACTGAGACAGAGAAAAAAAATGAAGAGTCGGTGTGTGCGGACGAAAGCCAGACGCCTTTGTATTACTAACTTTACGAATATTGCGAAGAGTTAATGCTATACTTGCACACACGTTTTCAACAAAGACCAGTACAAGCGAGAGAAGGAAACAGCAGCGAGACCGAAATTGGTGTTGACAGCAGAGCATCTGAAAGAGAACAAGCGCGTGATCCTGAAGTCCATATCGAATGAAGGTGGCTCTGAGGGAGACGAGGGAGAGGGGGGGGGGGGGGCAGGACAA
>JAODGE020008600.1:0-12555 GCA_027574965.2 Ecitophya simulans
AACTCCGCGTCAGCCTTTCCGATTCACAATCAGCCGATTTATAGCTAATTCGATTAGGTTAACATTTCTTTTTGCCGAATTCTGTGTTCTAAAGATGCTTTAGTTAGTAATCCATTTAATTTCGTTTCATGTCAACTTGACATGGTTTAGTATCAACTTAACATTGTAAATCTAATTTTGAAGTTGTTCAATCCGAACTTGAACTATATAGATTATTCTCCTTTCAGTGTGCCTCGTCTCAATTTGAATTTGCTTAATCCCAACTTGAAATTGATTCGTCTCAACTGGAACTTGAAAAGCCATAGTGGTAGAACATGCATTCGTACCTCTGGTAACGTAATAACCAAACGATCCTTCAGCCCACGCACGACGAGCATCGTCTTGGTCTGCCTGACGGTGATGTACGTGCGCAGCCCGAGCGCGTCCTGCTCCAGCAGGACGTCGTCGGTCCGGAACGTGCCGTTCTCCCACGGCGCGTAGTGCGGATCCAGGTCGATCTCCTGCATGCCGGTGGTCTGGTTGGGGTAGACGACGTAGGTGTCGTCGTGCGTGCTCATGAACACGTTGAGCTTGCCCTGCGTGACGTCGATGATGACGCGTATGTCGACGTTCATGTAGCGCGGCTGTATCACGAAGAAGACCATCTCGCCGGGATGCAGCGGCTTTGGCTTGATCTTGCATTCGTCTGCGCAAGAAGAAGAAAATTGCATCCGCACACTCGCGGAGAAGCCAGAGCCTTACCGATCGGTTTGGCGTCGAAGCACATCTTGAAGTCCATGTTCATCTGCTTGTAGCACTGGTGGCCCTGCTTGGGCACGCCCAGATAGCCCTCCTTGCACTTCGAGCACTGCAGCATCCAGCACGGCTGCGGCTGCTGCGCGCTGTTCTTCGCCGACGCGCCCGCCACGCACACCTCGCTCTCGGTGTTGTTCTTGCAGTTGCACTTCTCGCCGGTGATCGGGTCGCACGTGTCGCCGTGCCCGTGGCAGTCGCACGGCCGGCACGGCAGCGCGTGCTCCTCGGTGCCGCGAAAGTGGCCCGGAATGCACTCCTGGCAGCGCGCGCCCGCCGTGCCGTTCGCGCACCACAGGCAGCGCGCCGCGTCCTTCGGCCCCTCGACGAGCGTCTCGATCAGCTCGGCCTCGTCGTACTCGGCGACGTCGACGTCGGTCGCGTTGTGCAGACAGACGCGACTGTGCCCGTGGCAGTACTCGGCGCACGGCACGCAGCGCCCGCCGTCGGCCGGATCGCCGACGTAGAGCGGCCGACACTTCTCGCACTGCGCGCCCATCGTGCTGTTGTGGCACTCGAGACACGCGTCCAGTCTGTCGGGGCCCTCGCAGTTGGCGTGCCCGTTGCACTGGCACTGGATGCTGCAGTTGGCGCCGACGTAGCCGAAGTCGCACCGGCAGCGGTTCGGCTCGACGCACTGGCCGCGCACGCATCCCTGCGCGCACACCGGCTCGCAGCCGTTCGGCCCCGCTCTGTAGCCGACGCCGCACACGCACTCGTAGCCGTCGGCGAGGTCCTCGCATCGCTCCGACGTCGCGCTGCAGGTGTGATGGCCGTTGCGGCATTCGTTCTCGGGCGGGCACTTGACGTAGTGCCACGTGGTGGTCGCGTTCGCGTCGGGCGCGGCGAGCACGTCGTCGCAGGAGCCGCGCGCGGGCCGCTCGTTCGAGCCCTCGGTGCACGTGCCGGCGCCGTCGTCGTCGTCGTCGCCGGACGCGGCGCACCAGCCGCAGTGGGCGTGCCGCAGGCAGCTGGAGCACTGCGTCAGCGACGCGCACGGCTCCGGGCAGTAGGCGCGATCGGCCGGCTGCAGCACGAGGCCGCACACGCCGCCGGCGCAGTACAGCTGCTGGTAGGCGCTCGAGACGCACTCGTCCAGCTGCGTCGACCAGCGGCAGTCGCTCAACGCCAGGCACTCGCCGCACGAGGCGTAGTAGCCGCACGACGGTATGCAGTTCGCGACGTCGCTCCGGCCGAGCGCGCCCTGCGCCGCGACGCACTTCGACTTCGCGTACGACCAGTCGCAGTCGGGCAGCTGATGGCATGGGATGCAGTCGGCCGCCAGGCACGTGTTGTACGCGCACTGCGCGGGACTCTCGGCCATCGCGCCCGCCGCGCAGGTCTTGTTGACGCCGCACGCGCGATCGCAGTACGTGCAGCCGGCGACCTGCGTGCAGGTGGTGCAGTCCGCCAGCGCGGCGCAGTCGTCGGCGAGGATGGGCGCCTCGCAGATGCGGCCCTTGTTCTCGTTCTTCGTGCGATTCAGCTTGTCGGTGAGCGGGCACTTCGTGCCGTGGCTGTAGCAGTGCTCCTCGACGATGTGCTCCTCGTAGCGCTCGGCGCAGTGCGCGCAGCCGGGCACGCGCAGGCAGCGGTCCTTGTTCGGCCAGAGCGAGCACAGATCCGAGGGTAGTTTAATTCGCAGGACCGACGACTGCGCGCCGTTGCCCCAACCGCCGATGACGTACACGTCGTCGCCGTCGGGCTCGATGGTCATCGCCTGCGCGTACGTCTGGCCCGGCGGCGCGCCCACCGACTTCACGCCGTCGGTGACGAGGTTGATCCACTGGTTGCACGCGTACGAGTACGCGTACATGTCGTTGAAGCGACCGCCGAGGAGCAGCATGTGCGTGTCCGTCGTCACGGCCGAGTGCAGGAATCGCCTTCCAGGCTGGAGATATCCCAAAAAGTCGGTCAAGTTACTAAATTTCTAACATGTCGAAACATACCAAATTGGATGTGACGAACGGATTCAAGTTCGTCCACGCTTTGGTGTCGTAGTTCAGCACGTACAAGATGTCGGACAAGCGGGACTGCTGCTGGTCGTACAGGTATCCTCCGAAGACGTACAAGCTATTGCTGGCGGCGTGGAAGACGGTGGTGTGACTGAAAATGCCCAAGGGTCCGGCGCCTCGCGTCCGCCACTTGGACCACGCCTCGCCGTCCAGCCGAAACTCCCACACGTCGCTCGAGAAGCCCGTCTCGGGCGACACGCCGCCGACCAGCAGCAGGCTCTCGAGCGTCGCGTTCCTGTACGACGTCAGCGTGTGTCCGGCGACCGTCGGCGGCCAAACAGGCGCGCGTTCGATCTCGCTCCAGCGCTGGTTCTGTATGTCGAACTGCCAGAGGTCGTTCAGCGTGCGGCGCGCGTGCCGTCGCGCGCCCGGTCGCGTCGTCAGCCCGCCGAAGACGAAGATCGCCTGCCGCGAGTGCACGATGTCGGCGCCGTGGAAGTACCGGCCGAGCGGCATACGCGCGTCGGCCGTCGAGTCGACCGTCACCTGCATCCACGTGCTGTTGCGCGTGTCGAACAGCCGGATGTCGTTGAGCGGGCCGTGCGACAGCGAGTAGCCGCCGAACATCCACAGCGATCCTCGGCGATCCGACGACAGCGAGTGGCCGAAACGCGGCAGCGTCTTGCGCAGATGCTCCAGATGGTCGGCGAGGTTGCGCGTGTTGAACAGTTCCGTGTAGAGCAGCTGGTGTTCGTCGACCCTGCGCACACCGTAAACGTTAGCGTTGACGACGGTTACCAAGCGTCGGTAACCAGGGGTGCGAGCAAATAATAAACAGGACGCGGCGTCGGCGCGCGCGTCTGACGAAGCGCATGTTTCGGTAGTTACGTCGTTTCGTGTCACGCGCGCGTCACAGGATGGATGTTCCACGCGCCTCCGACGTCGAAGAGACGCCGCGTCCGAGCCCGCTCGACGGGCGCGAGACGCTGCTCAAGAAGTACGACATTCCCGTCGCGCACCTCGATTTCAAGTACGTCGCGACGTGCGACGACGGCAAGGAGCTGGAGCGCATCCTGCACATACTGCAGAGCGGCGAAGAGGGGCACTATCCGCAGCTGATGAGCGCCACCGAGGAGCGCATCAGGCTCGTCAAACCGACCAGCAGGTACATCCGGAGAGCGACGCCGGTGGTCGACAGGAAGCAGCTGGACGCGTCGACGGCGCAACAGATTCGCAACGAGTTGGACGACTTCATAGAGCACACCGGTCGGTACGACTGTGCGCTGGGCCAAGTCCAAGAGACGGGCAAGGTCGAGCTGCCCGACGTAAGGCGATCGCCGGCTGACCCATCGTCGGCGGCACCGAAAAGCGCCCGCATCAAGTCCACCGACTACGCGGCATGGGACAGATACGATCCCGACACGGAGATGCTCAAGATGGACCTGCGCACCGAACAGCTCCAGCGCGGCCAGCAGCAAAAGGAAGAGGAAGAAGAGGAGGAGCGCGCCGCCGACGTCGTCGACGCGTCCTGCACGGAAACGGAGGCCGCTCTGCTGGCCGCCCACGAACGCCTCAAGGGCAACGAATTCTACAAGGCCGGCGAGTACAAGGACGCGCTGCGCTCGTACGGCAAAAGCATCCGGATCCACGCGTCGCTCGAAGGCTACACGAACAGGGCGCAGGTGCACATTAAGCTCAACAACTTCAACGAAGCCATCGACGACTCCCGACGCGCGCTGGCGTTCGACGCCGACAACGTCAAGGCCAACTATCGACTGGCGCGTTCCCTGTACGAAGTGCACAGCTACGACGAGGCGATTCGAGCGTTAGAGCGAGTGATCCACTTCGATCCGAACAACACGAACGCGCAGAGTTTGCTGAACACGATCCTCGTCAGATGCAAGCGGGCGTGCGAAGCGAAAGCTGCGCCGAAGACGCGAATGCGCATCGCCGAGGTGTCCAGCACCGAGTCCAAGCAGACGTCGGCGCCGAAGAAGAAGAACGAGCCCGTCCTGGTGCCCATTCCGGGACCCAGTCACATGCCCGAACCGTACTACATCGTCATGGACGACGACGATCCGGAGACCGTCAAGAAGGTGGAGCTGATGCTGTACAACAAGCCGCAGGTGATGTACGTGTATCATCCGCCGGACAGCAGCGACGAGGACGTCGGCGCGTCCAACGACGATCGGCGACGATTCGAGCGCGCCGCCGGCGGCGCTCCGTCGAGCGACACGAGCAGACGATGCGCGCGCGACGACTCCGACGACGGGTCGTCGGACGAGGAAAACTATTACTGGCCGACGCTGGCGAAGGGCAAGCGCACGAAGCGCGCGACGCCGGTGGAGATCGTCGAGATACCGAACGAGACGGCGTCCGTCGACGACGTGACCTTCGGCGCGCGCGACAACTCGGAACAGACGGACGACGAAGACGACGACGACGACGACGAGGACGACGATGATGACGACGACGACGACGACGACGAGGTCAACAGCGAAACGATCAACAACAACAACGTCGCGGCGAGCACCAGCGAAGACGACGAGAACGACGACGCGGCTGTTCCTCCGGATGGCGACGGGGGCGGTGGCGAGCCGCACGCCGAGTCGAACAACAACGCCGCTGCCGGCGACGTGGAGGACATCGAGACGCCGTATTCGTTTCTGGTCGCTTGGACCGGCGTGCAAAGGGATGCGACCTATGCGCAGCACGCTGCCGTTCTGCGAACCGTTACTGGGGAGCGACTCAACGAATGTGCGTATTTTCTGCTCGTTTGTACAAGTGGTGGGACAACGTCGATATTTTCAAAAAACATACGTTTTTGTGAAAACATCGACATTTTGAAATGGCGATATATTCAAGCAAATAATCGATATTTTTCACATATCGATATTCTCAAGAAAATAATTATCGATATTTTACAGAAAATAATTAATGTTTTGAAAATATCAATATATTCAAAACAATAATCGATGTTTGAAACATATCGATATATTGAAGAAAATAATAATGTTTTGAACATATCGACATTTTCAAGAAGAAAATCGATATTTTGAAATTTCAATATTTTCATGAAAATGATCGATCTTTTGAAAATATCGATATTTTCAAAAATAAAGCGATGTTTTTAAAATATCGATATATTTAAGACAATAATCGATGTTTTGAAAATATTAACATTTTCAAAAAAATCAATATTTTGAAATTTTAATATCTTAAAAAACTGGATATTTTGAACTTTCAATATTTCTAAGAAAATAATCGATGTTTTGAAAATATCGATATTTTACCAAAAAATAATCGATGTTTTAAAAATATCTATATTTTTAAGAAATAAACCAATATTTTGAAATGTTGATATTTTCAAGAAAAAAAATCGATATCTTGAAAGTTCGATATTTCCAAAAACATAATCGATGTATTGAAAATATCGATATTTTCCAGTAAATAATCGATATTTTTAAAATATCGATATATTCCAAAAAATAACCGATGTTTTGAAAATATCGATATATGCAATCGATATTTTATCAGCATAGATATTGAGGTCGCGAAGTCCCACCAGTTGTTTTGTGCGCAACGTAACTCATTAAAAATAAAAACGAAATCCCTTGCAGTGATTGGCAATAAACTGGACGGCACGATGCTGACGGACATCCTTCACACGCTGTACCTGCACTTCACCGTCCCGCACGAGGTGGAGCGCGTGCGCGCGATCCTCGCGAGCCTGACGCTCGCGTCGCGCTTCAGCGTCGTCTCGCTGTTTCTCGCCCAGTCGGACCGCGAGCGCGCGCGCTGCCTCTTCGAGTTCCTCGACCAGCACGGAACGCCGCCGACCGACGACGTCAAGCGCGCGTACGCGTGACGCGACGCGACTTCGCGCCACGTAAATTTTCCAGTTGCCGCCCCGTCAGTGCGCGCGCGCCCTGCCGCGCCACGCGTCTCGAATAATAAAAATTTGGCACGTTCATTCGACGGCCGCCGCCCCCACTCACTCGACGTCGCACGCGCTGCCGCCGAACGTCGCGTTGCAGAGGCATCGGCCGTAGGCGGCGTCGCATCTTCCCTGGCCCAGCGACGCGCTGCAGTTCTTCGGACACACCTCCACCGAGCAGTCGGCGCCGACGAGGCCGTCGTCGCACACGCACATGCCGTTCCGGCAGTGGCGCGGCCAGCGGCAGCTCTCGCACCGTATCACCGAGTACATTGCGTTGAAGCCCTCGCCGGGCAGGCCTTGCTTGTAGTGGACGGTCAGTTGACCTGCGGCAAAAATTCATCGATTAATCGAATTCGTCAATTAGTTTTGTTATTTTCGATATGAAATTAATCGAATTAATCGATTTTTTTAATCAATTAATCGAATGCCTGTCTAATAGGTTTTGCACTTACTATAACTATTCGTTTGTGATTGTAATCGATTAGAACTGATTAATCGATTAAAATTATTGAATCGATTAATCGATTAAACTTTCTTCAAAGTAATGAATGAATATTTTGACAATTGCATTAATCGATTAATCGATTAAAATACATTAATCAACTAAAATTAATTAAAATACATTAATCGATGGAAATTAATTAATCGATTAGTCAATTGAACTTGTTTCAAATTTGTCAGTTCACCTGCGGCAAAAATTCATCGATTAATCGAATTCATCGATTATTTTTGTTTTCGCTTCGATTAATAGTTCGATTATTTTCGATATGAAATTAATCGAATTAATCGATTTTTTTAAATCAATTAATCGAATGCCTGTCTAATAGGTTTTGCACTTACTACAACTATTCGTTTGTGCTTGTAATGGATTAAAATCGATTAATCGATTAATATTATTGAATCGATTAATCGATTAAACTTTCTTCAAAGTTATGAATGAATATTTTGACAATTGCATTAATCGATTAATCGATTAATTTACATTAATGAATTAAAATTAATTAAAATACATTAATCGATTAAAATTAATTAATCGATTAGTCAATTGAACTTGCTTCAAATTTGTCAGTTCACCTGAGGCAAAAATTCATCGATTCGCGAAGTAAGCGGTTATTTTTGTTTTCACTTCGCTTATTAGTTCGATTATTGTCAATATGAAATTAATCGAATTAATCGATTTTTATAATTCTATTCGTTTGTAATTGTAATCGATTAGATTCGATTAATCGATTAAAATTAATGAATCGATTAATCAATTAAACTTTCTTCAAAGTAATGAAGGAATATTTTGACAATTGCATTAATCGATTAATCGATTAAAATACATTAATCAATTAAAATAAATTAAAATACATTAATTGATTAAAATTAATTATTCGATTAGTCAATTGAACTTGCTTCAAATTTGTCAGTTCACCTGCGGCAAAAAATCATCGATTAATCGAAGTAAGCGATTATTTTTGTTTTCACTTCGCTTATTAGTTCGATTATTTTCGATATGAAATTAATCGAATTAATCGATTTTCTTTATCAATTAATCGAATGCCTGTTCGTAACTGTAATCGATTAAATGTTCTTCAAAGTTATGAATGAATATTTTGACAATTGCATTAATCGATTAATCGATTAAACTTTCTTAAAATTTGTGAATGAATATTTTGACAATGACAGTATTCGATTAATAGGAAAAATTTTGCCCCGCCCTACCCGTGCGCGATTCGATGATGGCGTTCGTCGCGGCGTCCTCGTTGCAGAGCACCGCCGTGAGGGCGCTCTGGCTGCCCATGTCGACCAGCTCGGGCAGGCCGTCGTAGACGTAGACGGCGTTCTCGCCGCACGTGACGTTCATGTCGGAGGCGTTGACGCGCAGCTGAATGATCGGCAGGCCGTCGTCGACGCGCGGCCGGATGATCCAGAGGCATTCGCGCGTCGGCGGCCCGCCCCAGGGGGCGCTGTACGCCTGCCGCGAACTGATGCCCTGCCCTGCGACACGTCACACGCAAGCATCAGCCAATGAGCGCCGCCGAGTGCAAAGCGCACGCACCTCGCGCTCCGGTGAGCATTCCGCGCGCCTCGCACTGGTAGTAGCACTGGCGGCCGTTGCGCGGATCGCCGTAGTAGTTCGTCCGGCAGCGCTCGCACTGGTCGCCCTCGGCGTTGTCCTCGCAGTAGCAGACGCCGGTGACGATGTCGCACTCGCCCTCGGACTTGTCGCCGTGGCCGTTGCACTCGCACTGCTTGCATCCGCGATCGGTCGTCGCGTTGCCGTAGCTGCCCGCCTTGCAGAACTCGCAGGACTCGCCCTCCGTCCACTCCTGGCACTCGTCGCAGACGCCGACGCCGCGCGCGCAGTTCGAGTGGTTGTTGCAGCCGCAGTTCGTCGAGCAGTTGTCGCCCGTCCAGCCGAGGTCGCACTTGCACTTGTAGTGCGGCTCGCCCTCGCACGCGCCGTGCACGCAGACGTCGTAGCAGGTGCGCTCGCACTTCAGCCGCCCGTCGCCGACGAAGCCGCGCCGACAGTGGCAGCTGTACGAGCCGTCCGTGTTCGTGCAGATCGCCTGCGCGTGGCAGTCGTGCAGCCCGAGTCCGCACTCGTCGACGTCCGGACACTGGGCGTACGCCCAGCGCGCGCGCGCCACGCCCAGCGCGGCGGCGCACTCGCCGCGCGGCCGATTGAAGTGGCCCTCGACGCACCGCCCCGCGATCGGATTCGACGCGTTGTAACACCAGCCGCAGCTCAGCGCGTTCAGACAGGCGGAGCAGTTGCGATGGTGCGCGCACGACTTGCACTGCTCGCGCGGCTGGACGCGCGCGCGCTCCTGGGCGGCGCCGACGAGCGGAAACGCCTGGTCCAGCCACTCGCGGCACAGCCCGAACTGGTACTCGCTCGTGTACACGGCGAAGCTGAAGCACTGCTGCGTCGCCTCGCACCACACGCAGCGACCGCGCTGCTCCAGGCAGGCGCTGCAGTTGTCGCGCCGATGGCACGGCGTCGGGCATTGCGACGGCGTCGCGGCGCCGTCGGCGGCGAGGCCGCGCCGCGAGCAGCGCGCCTCCTCCGTCCACCACTCGCACAGCCCGCCGGCGACGCAGCTCTCGCACGAGATGTAGTTCGAGCAGTTCGCGCACGCGCTCGGCCGCAGCGTCAGGTAGCGCCACTCGCCGTCGGGGCGCGCGCACGACGCGCTCTCGTTGAGCGCGCGCGACACGCACGCGCCGCGCGCCTCGCACCAGCCGCACGCGCTGTCCGTGAGGCAGTGCAGGCAGTTCGCGTACTGGCCGCACGTGCCGTTCGCGTGCGGCTCGAGGTACTCGAACGTGAACACCTGCGAAATGCAACGTGGCGACGAATTAGTGTCGCGCATGCGCGCGACGGAGCGTGAACGGACACAATCGTTCGAATCACGTTTCGAGCGCTCGTTACGTGTTTCATACACGTATCGCATGCGCAAACTATGGATGTCGAAAATATATCGATATATCGTTATTTTACTTTTTCGATATATCGATATTTTATTTTTCGATATATCGATATTAAGTTTGAAGTATCGATATATCGATTTTTTTTTCAATTTAATTATATATCGATAACGATATTTCCAAAATATACCGATTCGATATAATTATATATATATCGGTACTTTTTGTGGATTCATGCGCAAACTATGGATGTCGAAAATATATCGATATATCGTCATTTTACTTGTTCGATATATCGANTATATCGATATTTTATTTTTCGATATATCGATATTAAGTTTGAAGTATCGATATATCGATATTTTTTTCAAATTAATTATATATCGATAACGATATTTCCAAAATATACCGATTCGATAAAAATATATATATATATATCGGTACTTTTGGTGAATTTTCGACATCCCTAGCGCAAACCAAACATGATCATTAGAACAAAGCGAACTCTAAGTTTGTTAAAAAAAAAGTTAAAAAAAAAAGTTGAGCGGAAATCAATTCAGCCACGAGAATGTGTTGGCATTTTATCAAGTGGAAACGATGAAAACGGAAAGTGTCAGTAATAATGATCAATGATGCCCGGTCGTAGCCAGCATTAGAAGCGTGCAGCGAAGCGCATGCGGCGCTGTTGCAATCGACGTAGAAACTTGTTGCAAACGGGCGTAGTTGCGCGTAATTGCCGCTAATAATAACTCGCGCGGCGACGCGGTTGGCGGTCGAGAACGAGAGTTGTTTGTCGAGAGCGTCGTGACGGTCGAGACCCAAATCGACGGCGCCGATCGGTGCGGTTTCAACCGGATAGCGGATAACAATTTGCATTCGTAATTCGCCTCGGCGCGCGACTTTGTAACGCACTTGGCGAAAAAATTTGCAAAATGAATACAAGAGAGAAGAAAGCCTCGCAAAACCGACTCGGAGTGCGATCGCAGTGCTTACGACCACGTTCAGCAGCAGGCAAAACGTCATTAGACTTTTTATACTGTCAATCATATCATAAGTCAATCATAAGTGGAAACGTGCGATCGTGGTAATTCATTATTAATGTGATTGTACAAACATGGGGAACAGAAATTATTAGAAAGAATTGATTTAACAATTGCTATTCCAGATAATTGAAGAAGTAATGAATTGATGACTTTTCGATTTTTAGTTGTCAATGATTATATGTATCATCAGTAAGATTGTGCAATCATCGAAAACAAGATATTAAAAAGTGGTTTTCAATAATTGATAGAATGATGTACGCTTGTTTCAATCACGCCAAAAAATAATATATAAATTTTCAAATTATTTATAAATTATCAAAAAAGAAAAGTACTAGATTGAGATATAATTCTGTCAATAATATGATCAATCAAAGGCAGAAATCAATATGATCCTGAGATTGGCCTAAGCAATTTAACATGATATTTAGTAAATGATCATATGTACCATCAATATGATTGTACAATCAGCAGCAACAAAATATTAAAAATAAAATTGTCTTCAATAATTGATAGATTGATGTACGTTTGTTTCAATCACGCCAAAAAAAAATTAATTTTATATAAATTATCAAATAAGAAATGCATTACATTGAGAAATAATGCTGTCAATAATATGATCAATCAAAGGCATAAACAGGCAATTAATCATGAAATCAAAGTGATTCTCAGATTGGCCAACGAAATTTAACATTATATTTAGTTGTAAGTGATCATATGTATCATCAATATGATTGTACAATCAGCAGCAACAAAATATTAAAAATAAAATTGTCTTCAATAATTGATAGATTGTTGTACGTTTGTTTCAATCTCGCCAAAAAATAAATTTAATCTAAATTATCAAAAAAGAAAAGCACTAGATTGAGAAATAATTCTGTCAATGATATGATCAATCAAAGGCATAAACTAATTATTGACAGACAATTATTCATGAAATCAATGTGATTCTCAGATTGGCCAAAGCAATTTTACATGATATTTAGTTGTAAATGATCATATGTACCATCAATATGATTGTACAATCAGCAGCAACAAAATATTAGAAATAAAATTGTCATCAATAATTGATAGATTGATGTACATTTGTTTCAATCTCGCCAAAAATAAATTTAATCTAAATTATCAAAAAAGAAAAGCACTAGATTGGCATAAACTAATTATTGACAAGCAATTATTCATGAAATCAATGTGATTCTCAGATTGGCCAAAGCAATTTAACATGATATTTAGTTGTAAATGATCATATGTACCATCAATATGATTGTACAATCAGCAGAAACAAAATATTAAAAATAAAATTGTCATCAATAATTGATAGATTGATGTACTCTACTTTCAATCACGCCATCGATCAAAATTATTGTCACGTAGGGAATAATAAAATTCGAAAAATTATCAAAAGATA
>JAODGE020008607.1:0-22078 GCA_027574965.2 Ecitophya simulans
CGCTCTCGTGGGCGAGAGCTGCCGGCGCTGTAATGTGCTCGCCCTGCCATGCCTCTAACCACAAGCTGTCGCCCCCTGCTTCTCTCATCATCATCATCATCATCGTTGTGACGAGTTAGCTAGTTGTGTGTGTGTATACACTGTGTAATTGTATTGGCGTGGAGGACCTTGAGTGCCGGATCACTGTGTGCCATTCATAAACACTGACACACTCTCTTCTTTTTTCCCTCGTGTGTTTCTATTATTGTTAGCGGTTGGTGTTGCCTTCCTGTCCCTCCCCCCTCTTTTGTAGCTATCACTGTCCACGCCTTTTGTCGGCACCCACTCTAGAGAAGCCACTTCTCTCTCACCCCCCCCCCCTCGTTGTTGTTGCTGGTTTGACGCGCAATGGCAATCTGCACTTGCACTCGACCGGGCGGCGCAGGGGTGGCGGTGGTGGCCTCCGTGCTCGCTGTGGCAATCCTCCTCACCGCACCACACGTCGGCGCGGTTGTCGAGACGCAGCTGCTGGCTGTAGATATGGGTGCGGACTTCATGAAGGCCGCAGCCTACCGTGTTGAGACGAGCCCGCCCACCTCAGGCGCAGGGCCCCCACAAACCTCGGTCAGCATTGTACTAAATGACCAAACCAACCGTAAGAGCCCGCCGTGCGTGGCGTTCCGCTATTTCCGTCGCAGTACGACCACCGTCGCTGGGTCGGATGCAGCGAGTGTGGCCGGCTACTCACTGGAGCGCAGCTTTGCAGAGCCAGCGCTAGCGCTGAAGCAGCGGTTCCCGACACAGGTGATATGTGGTTCGGCCCTGCTGTTAGGTCACGTCAACCGGTCCTCTAGCAGTGCCGCCAATGACGAGGGCGAGGACGAGCCCGGGGACGGTGCGCTTCTTGAGATGATCAAGGCGAACTTTCTGGCGGATGTGGTGACGGCGGGGCCGCAGTCGCGTCTCGGGGTACGCACTCCCTTCTCCGCGGACGGCAGTATGAAGTACACCTCGGAGGAGCTGGTGGCTATGCTGCTGGGCTACGAGCGGAGCATGGCGGAGAAGATGGACCGCGACGACAATCGCATCTCCACTGAGGAAGCGCTGCGGCGGCGGCACAGTGACTCCACTGCCCCTGTTGGCAACCCCACCGTGCGTCTAGCCGCCGTGACGGTGCCCACCTTCGCCTCCCTCGCACACCGCCAGGCAATGGTGGACGCCGGGGCGCTCGCGGGCCTTCGGGTGGTGCGGCTGGTCCACAGCACCACCGCTGCCGCCGCGCAGCTGGCGTACCTGAAGCAGCAGCAGGTCTTCCCGGCACGCGGGGCTGCCTCGCGCTTTGTGATGGTATACGACATGGGCAGTCGCCAGACCGAGGCGGCCATCTTTGAGTTTGCCGCCGTGCCTGCGGCGGTGGGGCGGCACGCGGCGGCGCTGGAGGGAGTCGTGACGCTGCGGGCGATGGCATCCAGCCACACACTCGGCGGCAAGGCCTTTGATGAGTGCATTGCCTCCTACTGGGACCGTGAGTTCTTCGGTGGTGTGGTCCTCGCGCAGGAGCCAGGGAAGCCACTGAGCGACGCCGCTGCACTGGAGGCAGCACGGCGCCGCGGTAGCCTCCGGCGGGCTGCCACACGGGCTCGGGAAACCCTCTCCGCGAACAAAGAGGCGGTGGTGGAGGTGGAGGGCGTGCCAGCGCCAGGGGCGCGGGATGGGAAGTTCTTCAGCACGCGCCTGTCCAGAGATACGTTTGAGCGGGTGTGTGCGCCACTCTTTGAGGCTGCTGTCCAGGTCCGCGATGATGCTCTGCGCGATATCAGCGATGTTGTTCCCTCTGTTGCTCATCTGTCACGCTTTGAGGTGATCGGTGGCGCCACGCGCATGCCGAAGCTCCTCTCCGTGCTTAGTGAGGGATATGCCGCGGGTATCGTGGATCGCACCCTGAACGGCGATGAAGCGGCAGTGCTTGGCGCCGTGTATCTCGCTGTCCCGACTGCCAAGCTTGGGATACAGAGGTTCAAAATACTGGAGTGGCTGACAAACCCTATCGCCTTCTCGGTCTCTCCAGCGGTGGTGAATAAGAACGGAGCAGAGGGGGAGGAGGTGGTGGTTGGCGAGGCGGCGGCGGGGACGACGCCACAGCGTGTGATCTTCCCTGCTCGGAGCACAATGCTGCCCGATCTTCGGAGCGTGCGGCTGCTGGACCGCACAGAGGACTTCATCTTTTCCTTTACCTCTCCCACCGACAGCAGCAGCGACGGTGACTTTGTGCAGCACAATCACATCAGCGGGGTAGCAGTAGCGATTGCGGCGGCGCAGGCGCTGGCAGACCGCGAGAGCGGTCGGAGTAACCTGACCCACACCACCATCATGGCGCTGTCAAGCACGGAGGTGGTGGTGGAGGCGGCCGTGTCGGAGAGCGGGCTGCCGCATGTTAGCAAGGCGTACCTCCGCGCTTCATACACAAAGAGTGTGTTTGCCCCCAAGGAGGCACCGGAGACCAGTGAGGCGGTGTTGGCAGCGAATGGGGCGACAGAGGGGCGTGGCAGGGACGACGGCGCTGAGGAGGACGACGTGGTAGCTAATAATACTACTGACATTCCGCAGGCAGAGGCAGAGGTTAGGTCGGAGAGGGGGCAGCAGCAGGAAGAAGAGGAGGCGGACGCCGTAGATGGTCAGCCAAGCGCGAATGAAGCGGATGCTCTTGGGGCCGGCACTGCACCAGCCAAGGAGAAGGAGGCGGCGGTGGCGCACACAAGGCTAGTTGCCATTCACACACTCTTCCGCTCATTCCCACTGAAGGTCGCACTCGGCGCTGGAGAGGTCGCAGAGGACCGTGCACCGCTTCAGCAGTATCCGGGGTTGCCACAGGGCTTCAATCTCAATAAAGGAGAACTGGAGTCCTCACGACGAATCGTGCGCGCGCTGCAGGCTCACGACGATGAGCGCTTCCTATACGGCTCCCTGCGGAACGACATTGAGGCGGCTGTGGTAACTATCAAGTCCGGTGGTGCTTGGGAGGTGGAGGGTGATGGCATGGAGCAATGGCGCCAAGAGGTGGAGGGCATCTCCCTGTGGCTAAACGACCATGAAGAAGATGCCACGATACAGGAGCTGATGGTGAAGCGTGATCGTGTGCATGCCATCAGGGCCGGGCCCTCACCCGCAGCCTCCTAATGCTTGAAAGGGAGAGGTGTGTGTGTGTGTGTCGCATGGAGGTATGCAGCCACAACCGACGCTCAAGCTTTTCAGTCGATTTATGTTTTGCTTATTGGGCTGTAACGTTCCCTCATTGGGCGCGCAGTTGGGCTCTTAGGTGTGTTGAAGCGGTCTTCGCTCGGAATCGCACTTATGATTGTTTTCTCTTTCTTTGGCTGTGTGCCTGTATTCAGTTTGACGGCCAGCGGAGGCACCGCTGCGAGGTCTCTCGCTCACGAGGAGTGGGAGTCATCGGATGATATCCATAAACGCATCTCTCTCTACACTCCTTCTCTACCGGTGTTTTATCGCAGCGCTAAGCTTAACTTTATTGTAAGTTTTTATTATTATTATCATCGCATCCACCACATTGCACTGTGTGTTGACACAATATAGCGAGGGAAGACGGTGCGTCAGCAATAGTGAATTAGCAGATAGGTGCACATACATCAGTATACGCACACTCGCTCGCAGTAAATGCTGCGCGCATCTCTCCGTTTGGCGATGCCGCGCAACATGCGCGTGACCGACGCCGCGTGCTCACGCATGCTCGAGAACTGTAGCGCAGTCGTCTACTCCTCGCTGCCTAACGGATTCCGTGTGGCGACAGAGTACGTGAAGGATTGTCCATTCTCCACTGTGGGGGTGTGGATTGACGCAGGCAGCCGCTTCGAGGACATCCATAACAGCGGTGTCGCGCACTTCCTAGAGCATATGAACTTCAAGGGGACGCAGCGGTACTCGAAGCGCTATGTGGATCTGCTCTTTGAGCAGCGCGGCGCCCACTTCAATGCCTACACGTCCCGCGACCGCACCGCATACTACGTGAAGGCCTTTAACAAGGATGTCGAGCACATGATCGACGTCGTCGCGGACCTCCTCAAGAACGGCCGCTACGATCGTCGCGATATCGAGATGGAGCGTAGCACCATTCTGGCTGAAATGCGGGAGGTAGAAGAGCAGGTGTGCGAGGTGCTGATGGACAACCTTCACCAGGCCGCGTACGACCCCACCTCTAGTGGGCTTCCCCTCACCATTCTTGGCCCAGTAGACAACATTGCGCAGAACATTGATCGTGCGATGATTCAGGAGTACGTGCGCACACATTACACAGGGCCACGCATGTGCCTCGTCTCCTCAGGCGGCATTAGCCCAGAGGAGGCCCACCTGCTCGCCGAGCGCTTCTTCGGCGACCTCCCCGCGGTGAACAATCGCCCGACGCTGCGGGCCCAGTACCGCGGCGGCCACACCGTCCTCTGGAACGAGGACATGGCCACCACCTACACGGCCGTCGCCTTCCCGATCTGCGGTGCTGCACATCCCGACACATACCCGCTCGTGCTCATCCATAATGTGCTTGGTCAGTTCCATGAGGGTCAGTACGACCAATTCGCCCATCAGCGCCGCAACCCGAACATTCCATGGGAACGAGTCCCGAACATTGTGCAGATGCGACCCTTCTACACGCCCTATGAGGAGACCGCCCTGCTCGGCTACCAGATCGTTACCGCCCGCGAGACGCCGTCGGTGGAGGGTGGCGGGGCCGTCGCAGCGCCTGTCAGGGGTGACTCGCAGACGCTGCTACTCAACTACGTGCTCAGCTCGATGTACGACCTCGCTGACACCTGTGTGGAGGAGCGTCTGCTGGAGCAGGCCAAGTGCGAGTACAAGTCGTCCGTCATGATGATGCGGGACAGCACCACGAACAGTGCGGAGGACTTGGGCCGGCAGATGATCCACTATGGACGCCGCGTCCCACTGCAGGAGGTGTTCGAGAATGTGGATGCAGTCACCCCCGAGTCGCTCCGCGCGGCGGCGCGAAAGTACTTTACTGGTGTGCAGCCCACCGTCTCCTCAATCGGGTCTGCCACCACACTCCCCGAGTACCACCCCCGCATGCTCGCCTCGCTGCAGCTGCACCCGCAGCTGGGGCCCAGCACGATCCCCAAGGACGTCCGGAGCTATCCTCTGTAAGGTAGGAGGGCGAGGTGCAGAGGAGCAACAAGGCGGATGGTGGGTGTGCGAGGGAGGAGCGCTGCTGCTCCAGCCCCCCCCCCCCTGTGTGATGTGCAACTCTGCCGTTGTCCATAGTGGTGGTGGTGGCGTGCGCCTGATGCTGTTGTTGTTTTGCTGTTACTATAATCACTATTTATTATTACAACTGTTCACACCATTTCCGTTTCTAAACAGACGACGTCGACAGCAAGGAAATGGGCGTGATTACGCGAAGCAATAAGGTGCCCTCATTTCCTCCCCCACTGGTCTGCAGCGGAGGGAGGGCGGGGGTCGAGAAGGTGCGTTGCTCTGTTGCTAGCTGGAGCGGACATTACTAACTAATACCATAAAAAAACAAATACTGCGTGCATCTGTACTTGCGTAGTTGTGTTTGGCTTCTCCCATATGACGCCCCCCGCAGCAGTGCTGTGTGAGCACAAACGTGTGTCGACTCCTGATCGCTACCTCTCCTCAGCATGCACACACTCCTGCTTCCATTTCCTGTTCCCTATATATATATGTGTGTTTTCAGTACAGTGAAGCCACAGCATACATACATATATAGATACATAGACACGCATACAGACGCTACCTACCAGGCAGGGTGCCGATGGACAGCCCCGGCAACCCGTGGCAGCAGGACAATGGATTCCTCATCGGTACCCCCGTGCGCGACTCTCAGGTGGCCGCCCGTGACCGCCTGGCGGCCACACCCACCCCCACAGCACCCGTCAGCACCGCTGCGGGGGAAGAGGAGGCGGCAGCATCGCCACTGCAGCCCGCAGCGGTGCTGACAGGCGGAACCGTGCGCAGCACGAGGCAGCGTAGAGCACCCGATGTCGCAGCCCAGCTCATGCAGCAGTGTGCGCAGTGGGTGCCCTGTCGGGAGAGTCACGGCCGCCCGTGCTTCCGCAATGCATCGGGGTATTATTGCACCTACTGTACATACACGGTGTGTGCGCCGTGCCTCGCCCTTGTCCCCCGCAGCTTCCTCTTCCCAGACGACGACAGCGACGACGATGACGTGCCGACGAGCACCGAGGAGGGGGATGCTGATGGTGGTTCCACAGAGGATGCGGCGAGGCCCGGTGACTCCGCGCCGGAACCGAGCAGGGCGACCCCCACCGCCACACGCCACACAACGCTGGCGGCAGTGGAGGCCGCTCTCAACACCCCCACCACTGCCGTTAGCACGAGCTCGGCCTCCCCAACTGTAGGGATGGGCACCCGCGTGGGTGGGGGCGGCACTGCGGATCCAACACTGCCGCAGTGCCACCTGTGCCGTACCGGCTACCTCGTCGCGGAGGACGCGCTCCTGCATGAGTGGACCTGCGAGGGGCCAGCGCCTGAGCAACGGCTGCGACGCAAGGCGAATATTATCTACGACACCGACATCCTGCAGCGGTACCACTACGCACGAGAGCAGCGGCAGCTCCGCGCCGCGTGTGTGGAAGCACTGAGTGCGCAATATCACGGCATGATCCCATCGCCTCTCCTTACTCCCCAACCATCCCGGGGCCATGCCGTGAACGCACTCCGCGGCGCCGAAATGAGCGATGCGGGTGGCACAGAGGTCCTGCGGTGCCCGCGCCGGCCGCCGTGTTGCGAGGAGGGCGGCAGCTTCATCTTCTCCGTCACTAACCCGCGACTGGAGCAGTCCTGCGTGTGGTGTGCAGTGAACACGCTTCAGCGTGAGACTCACCCGGCGTACCACGGCGACGTCACGGTGACGCCGCTCATCAGGTGGAAGTGCCCGCCAACGCTGAGCGGGTTGCCGCCGCGACGGTATCGAGTGGGTGTGCCGTATGGTGCCTACGCTCTCTCAAACACGCACGCACTCGCCCTCTACCTGACCAGCGATATTTTCCGCAAAGCCACGACGACGGTGGTGGGTGCGACCGGGGGCCTCGCCCCAGCCACCGTGGCCCCCGCCGGCGTCGAGCCACTGCTGTGGGTGCATGTCCTCCACCATGTGGCCTCCACGCCCGCCCCGCTGCCAGCGCTGCTCCAAGTCCAGGGGGGCCTCCCCCACCGCCCCCGCAGCGACGGGACGGAGGCAGGTGCAGCGAGGAAGCGGCGCAGACCAGAGGTATCGCACCGCGACACCGCTCAGGGCTCGGCACCGCCCCCGCCGCCGCCGGCGTGGCCAGACGGAATTGCCAGCGAGGAGCTCTGCGCCTGTGTGGACCACTTGCTGCAGGGGCGCTCCGTCGGTGTGTTTGGCATCGGGTCCAAGTACTTCTTCCTCCAGCACGTCGCACAGAGTGCAGAGCTGGTGACCTATGGGACTGTCACAGTGGACGCCACCCACGGCGCCGGCGGACACCACACAACGCTGCGCCAGCTGCGAGAAGCGCAGCGGCGACTGACTGAGGCCGCTGCGGCCCTGAGGGCGGGTGCTCGAGCGGCAGGCACTGTGCCCTCCCGGTCCACCGCTCCAGCCCGCGACGGCCCCATCCCACCAACCACCACGGACACGAGCGCGCCAGAGGCAATCGATGTGGATGAGGGAGAGAACAGCAGAAGCAACAACAGCCCAGCGCACACCGCTACCCCACTCCGTGACCGCAGTCGCTCCTACAGACCCACCGCCGCCTCACGCTGGACGCAGGAGGCCGATGTCCCCGCAGCTCCGTCGCAGGGCTCCGCCAGTCCCACGGCAGAGGCGGCGGATGCCTCTCCAATGCCTGTGCTCTTCCCGCATGCAGGCCGCATGCTCCTTGGGAAGGGGGAAGCGTCCAACCTGAGCGCTGTGCGCAATGCCTCAGGGGGGGAGAAGGAGGACGGTGATCTCTGGCCTTTCACGCCCTCCACCTCCATCGCGTCTGCTGGGGCGTCGCCCTCGTGGAGCGAGGAAGAGGGCCCCATGACCTGCCAGATCCACTGCCCGCGTCGCTCACTGGACACCGTGGAGGGTAGCGCGAGCGCTGTGGGGGCCGACGGTGGCGCTACCTACGCCGCGGTCGCCCCAACGATCGTCTTCACAAACGATGAGGCCCGACGGGCGGCGGCGGCACAGTCGCAAGCTGCGGTCGCCAGCCGCCGCCGCTGCGTGCGCTGGGCCACTCTTCCCTCCGCCACCGCGGCCCGGCTGCTGGGAGGGGCCTCCCCGGGGTGGTCCCGTGTGCGACTGCTGGACGTGATGGGGGGCCCTGCTGGGTCAGCGGCGCCAGTGACCCTCCTCCTGGTTCACGGCGTGGACCAGCTCGACGCGGAGTGCACAGCGTTGCTGCTGCGCCTGTGCAGGGAGTACAGCGGCACGAGCGGCCTGCGGCTCCTGGTCTCCTTCGACGACCCGCGGTGGCCGCTGACCCCGCTGGCGGCGTCGCTGGACCGCCTCTACCTGGCGCTGGTGGAGCTGCGCAGTCTGCTGCTGCCTCGCATCCATGAGCTGCGGTTCCTCAGCAGCGTCAGCGTCCTCACTGCTTTCGAGGCTGCCGTGGCCGGTGGTGGTCCGGACAAGGGCGGCGGCTCCGCCGGGCCAGCGGGCCTACACAGCGGTGGCGGGGGTCTCTTGCCGTTCCAAGACACCATTCGCCGTGTGTTGCTGTCGCTCCCGGCCGCCTTCGCGAGCCTGCTCCGGATCATGATTGGCACGCAAGAGCGCGTGGGTGAGGGCAGGCATATCTCCGTGTTCACCTTTTGCGAGGATTTCGACAAGAATGGGATCCTCGTATCCACAGGGCGGCTGAAGGCACTGCTGCGAGAACTCACATCCAATCGGCTCGCGGTGTACATGTCGGGCGAGCATGCGCTGATGCTCCCGCAGCACCGCAAGCTGCTGAAGGTGCTGGAGGAGGTTACGGAGCAGCGCGAGGGTGGCGGTGATGAGCAGAGGGGTTTTGCAACCACCACTACCACTGCGTAGGTGAGAAATGTGATTGCGGATGGTTACTGATGTAAGGCCTCTGTGCCGCGCTCTGTCTGCTGAATTCCCATAGACCACATATTCGATAAAGCAACTTGATGAAGCTCCTCACCACACACTCGGAGTCATTTACTTTGATTACATATATACTCACGCACATCTATTTCACACTCAATCGAGTTGCGACGACCATCTCCCCTCTCCCATCATCGTTGAGACCTTCACTTCAATAGGGCTATAGGCGCGGGCCACCAGAGATACGACAAGGGCGCTCAAATACATAGCGATCGGCGCTGCACGTTGCGTGCGCGCGCGCACCACCACTGCTTCACAGAGGGGCGTCTGCATTCGCTCCCCTCATATTGTTTTCTATTTTCCTCTTCTCCTCCGCTCTTGGCAGGGGGGAGGAAGGGAGGGGTGCTGTTGTCAGTGATCTTTCGTTTTACTTTTACTGTTCCTCTTGCTGAAAAAGGAGGGACTCTCTCTCTCCTATATCTCATACACACACACACAGGTGCCTGTAATTAGCCACTGTGACAGCAGTGATTTGGAGGGGACTCTCGACAAACGAGAAGAAGAGCGCACGCGACAGCATCATAGCATCAGCCACGCAAGCGCTTCTTCTTCTTATTATTATTATTATTGCTTCAGATTGAAGGAGAAACTATTTTTTATCAAGTCGTCGTTGTATTGTTTGCTCTCATCACTGTCCACACACACATATATATCCCTATAGAATCTATCTCTGAGCTTTGCTCACAGAAGCGAAGGCACTTGGATCATGCCACGAATCGATATCCTGGATGCTTTTGCCGAGTTGGTCGTAACAATCGTCTTCAAGCTGCCTCACGATCCACAGCAACACCAGCGCTGTACAAGCAGCAGCGATGAGGAAGCCATTGTCTCCCAATTTCTTCAGCCAGAGACCGACGCACGTGGGGTGGTAATGGGCGTGTCCGTCGGCAGCACCAGCGCTGCGGGTAGTGGGATGCACACACGCAGCAGCAGCTACGTGGACCTCTATCCTGGCGGTCTGTGGAATCCACAGCAGCGCACCGCGAGTGACGTCGCCTCCGCGACTGGCAGTGTGACTGGTGACGGCTACTCCCTGTGGAGGCGCGGCCATTGTCCTCATCATCGTAATCACGGTCTCTACAACGCCACTGCGGGGGCGCAACTGAGCAACAGTAGCCTGAGCACGCCACCATGCACGTCACTTGCTCCTGGCGGTGGCGGCCCTGGCTGGATCTCTAGCATCACCTCTGATACCACTAGCTTTGTGCAGCTGACTGAGGATGACTTTGCGAGTGTGACCCCGCAGCGGCCTCAGAAGCAGCGACGGAGCTCCAGCACGCCACGTACACCCATCAGTGGACCTTGCGAGGGCGCCTGCATTGGCGGCGTTGGTCTCCTTCATCACGAGCGCAGCTCTGCGCTGGCGGAGTCGGCCACACCACCATCAGGATCCACTCCAGTAGGGGCCTGGCTTGTGTCCTCGCTCCCCACAAACTCCGCAACCACCTCCACCAGTGAATTTGTAATGCTATGATGCGTGGGGCGGGGGGGTGCGCGAGAGGGGGTTGCTTTATCTGTACGTATATATATATATCGGACGGGTTTGTCATGCTGACCGCCGCCACCACTTTTTTAGCTGTGTTGTTGTTCTCCTCGCTTATCTCTTTTGTGCTTTCCATTAAATATATACCGGGACGAAAGCGCTTCGATTGCTATCTTTCTTTTGCTTCTTCTCTGTATGAGTATGGATGTGGATGGGGAGGGGAGGAAGGGGAGATCATTATATTCTTTTTGTGGATGGTCAATGGGTTAGCTCAGCGCTTGTGTGTTCGTGTGTGTGTGTGTGTGTGCTTGCACTGCTGCTGCTAGGGCTGATGATAAAATGAAAGTGTCTCCACACACCCAACACCTGCGTATTCGCGTATTGGTGTGACTCTGCGTGTAGATGCGAGTTGCAGGTGAGTGGTTGTACCGATGCATCTCATTATCGGTTGCTTATAATGGCTACCTGCACGTGAGACCTTGTTTTGCACGCAGCCTCCACCCCACTTCACTCCGCTCCGATCCTCCTACCTCTCCCTTGCAGACACCACAGCATAGCACTCTTCCCACTCGCTAATTGCCTGATGTTTATGTGCGTTTACTGTGGTGCGTGTGCCTCCTCGTTAAAGGACTGTTAATTTATACTGGTTAGTGTTGTTTTGTTTTTCCTCTCTCGCTCTGTAGTTCATCTAAAGCGTCACGATGCTGTGTAGTTGCGCTGTGATCATTTTTTAAAAAATAACAATATATATATTCTATGCTTCCCTGCTGTACGTGCGTGTGTTCATGTGCCTGCTGCTAAATTATTTTAAAAAAAAACGATTTCAGAAATGAGCAGGCGCGAGTGGGGGGCAGTACAACAGCTGACAGAAGGGGAGAGTGAAGTGGTCATTAGCCCTCCTTTCCCCCAATACTCACTCTCACTAATGAGAAGAGCACCTGGATATAGCAAGTCTGTTTATTGTTCAGATACTGTGGGTTATCTTGTTGTTTTGGAAAGAAGGTTGTTTCTCCCCTCTCCTCATATATATATATATATATATATATATATGCTCTTATCTGTATTGCGTGCTACGCTGTTGGTGTGAGTGTGTGTGTGCCAGTGTCGCTGTGCCCCCACCCCCTCCCTCCCTCCTCCCTACGGCACTCTTACTTCATTACACCTTCAGCACACTCTTCCATACAGAAAAAGACAGAGTGATAACAAGGAGGAACAGATAGAAATGTTGTATAGACTTTTTGGCTCCTCTGTGTTGTGATATCACTCCCTTATTCCTGCCTTTGTAGTTTATCCTCTGTCTGTAATTCTTCATTCTTTTCTTTTTGTGTCGTTGTGCGCCGGTACACACACATACACAACTCTCTCCCGTATCATTAAGCATACACACACAGATAAGCTGTCACTTCAGTGGGAGATTACTATCAGTTTTCGATGGCGCACATGCACTGAAGGCAGAGAAGCCCTTTTGGGTCTGTACATGTACGTGTTGAGTGTGCGCACCGCACCACGACGCCCTACTCAATGTGGGCATGGTGCTTCTGTCTGGGCACTTTCATCTCGCCATACGCTGCACCTCTTTCTATCTTTAATTTTCTTTTTACTTTTCAGCATCGCTACTCCATCGCACATGTTCTGAAGACCCCTGGCTACATACATACGTGCCAAGTCACACAAGGGCTCTATAAAAGGAGGTCAAGGGAGGCTATAGGATCGCATCTGTGAGGAAGAGGGGGGCAGACACTGGAGAAGTCATTCGATTTACTCTCCGGGTGTGAGTGTGTGTCTGTCGGTCTCTCCAGCAATAAAGGAGGGAGAGGACTGGTACGATGTCCGGCGTTAACGAATCGGAGCTGGGCCGGCTGTTCTCCCGTCAGTCGCCCCGGCGGCGTGTGGCAGTGGAGCAGAATGACCCAGCCTCCGCCTCGTCATCAGGCATTCCTTCTCATCCAATCATACGCCCCACGGCCAGTGACGGAGCAGTCTACCGACGACCCCCCTTTATTGAACGCGGATTCAGCGCTCTGCCAGCCACACCGAAGCAGCGCACCGCCCCCGTCACATGTGATGATGATCACTTGGCGACTGCTGGCTCAGGTCTGTATGGGAGTCCGACCAGCGTAGCGGAGGAGTGTGCCTTCGTGTCCCGCAGCGCTCCAGCAGATCAGTAGGGCTCATGAGCTAACAGCACAGCGGCACCGCACTCGACGGAGGCCTCATCGCTGAACACAGTGGAGGTAGCGACACCGACACCCCGACAACACATCGTGGACAACTGGCGGCGGGCCACCGGGAGCCTAGCCAGTGAGGATGTCGGCGTGCAAGAATCGGCTTACTCGGAGTATGGCGCGGCGGCGGCTCCTCTGTGTGTGTGAACGGCGAAGCAATTCCAGCGCAGCATAGCCCGTGCGATGTTGGCCAGTGACACCGCCCGTGTGGCGGAGCTGCTGTGTATATATGCCCAACTGAAGGCAAGGGATGCAGAAGCATCGGCCCGCGCGATGGGGATGGCGCCACCGCCGCCCCCCCCCCACCGGGCCCACGGTGATGCCAACTATTATTCTGGTTGACGATAACGATGATGACAGCGCCACTGATCCGGGTGGTGAGGAAAACTACAGTGGTGAAGGGCAGCCGCACCGCATCCCAAACCCGCTATCCCATGCTTCCGCATCCTCCTCCTCCCCCACTCTCATGGAGGGGGCGGCACGTGTTCCAGTGCGGGGGCTGCTGGACCACGTGCTGGACATCAGGACCGGATACACACTCATGCACCTGGCCGTGCTCACGGGGAGGCGGGTGATGATGGAGGACTGCCTGCGCTTCGGGAGTGAGATCCACTCCGTCACGGATGCCGCCGGTGGCACCCCACTCACGCTCGCCATGCGACGCTTCCCCAAGTCCGTGGGTGTCCTCTTCGCTGCGGGGAAGCGTGTGGATCCGCATCGCCGCCTCACGCCCCACGGCCACGAGCGCGGCCCTCCTTGTCCCCCTGCCGCAAGTGGAGAGGCACGACGCGGCCCTGACGTCACTGGGCAGAATCTACTGCACTGCGCCGTCACCGCCGACGCGGAGACCCCTGCCTGGCCTGGGCGTCTACGCTTTATTCAAATGTTAATGACCCGTCATGGTGTGTCCGCGAGCCAGCTGAACGAATTTGGGTGCACGCCGTCGCTGTGGGCCTGGGAGCACGCCACCTTCCTCGGTCTTGGCGAAACACGCGCCATCACGCACTACCTGAAGCAGGCGGTGCAACAGCAGATGGAGAGCCTCGACCCCAGGCAGTATCTGCTGCGCGCGGCGAGCGGACTCGGGCCTGACAAGGTCGTCGCTGCCCCACCTTCCCCTCCTCCTGCAGTCGTGCCGGAGCGCGAGGGTTCGCCGGCCCCGGCGCGGCCCCCGCTCCCTGTCGCGGAGACCGTCGAGCTGCGTGATGGCACCGCTGCTGTCGTTGACGTGGCCACCCCCAGCCCTGATCGGTGGCGCAGCCGAACCCCCGCGAGGGAGTCGTGGTTGTCACCGACAGTGTTGCAGGGTGCTGAGCAAGTTCACAGTATCGGCCCCCGCGCGTCGTCCTCACCCTCGCCCTCGCCTCCCTCGTTGTCTACCCGCCGTCGGCACCGCGCTTCTCCCAGTTCAGCAGTGGCCGCCCACTGTGGATGGAGTGGGGCGGAGGAGGGCGGCGGTGGTCCGGCAGGGCTCTACAGTACAGCTCGCACTTCCCATCTCTGCCGGTCTCCAGCCGCGCGCGCCGCCGTCCCACCGATGGCCATCGAAGCCAACGACGACCGCAGCCCTGCAGCAGTGTGTGTGCAGGTGGGTGGTGTTGGTGGTGCAGAGTCCAAGAAGGGATTCACTGGAGTACTGCAGATGCGGCTTGGCGAGACCTCAGCGGACCGCCTGCGTCGCAGACTGCAAGGACCCAGCACTCGCCTGTGGTGCTTGGTGGCGCTGATGGCGCTGCACATGCTCAGCCACGGCCTCGACGCTGCACCTGGGTGGTTTCACGGCCTTAGATTTGGTTTCTGGTGCCGCTCGTGCGACCTGCTCTTCTCCTGCTGGGGAGGTTCTACGTTCTTCATGGGGTTGGTGCACCTGGTGTGTGTCCTGGCCGGGATTGTCCTTGGAGGCTTTGTCTTTGTCATCGTACTGTGCCGCTGGGTGTGCGCTGGGCTGCTACAACTGCCAGCGTTTGGTGCCCAAGGCCCTGATGAGCAGCGCTTCATGCGGTTGCACCTCGGCCACTATCACAGCGTCACCCCCAGCGCTCGCTCACGCCCGCTGGTCTTCCTTCTCCCTGTGGGGGTGACCACAGGTCTGTACTGTGGCGCTCATATCTACAACGCCGTGCTGGCGAGCCAGTGGCCGGGCCAGCGACAGTGGGCCACCATCCAACCCTTCACCACCACGGAGTTCACAGTTACCGCCAGTGGGAACCTTCGCGTCCCACTGAACTATCGGGACAGCGCGCTGGTGCTGTAGGCAGTAATGCTTGCTCTGGACTGGTATCTGCTCTGCTACGTGGCGGAGCTCATGTACCAGCAGGGTGCCCTGGCGATCTATCTGCCTCACTACACCTTTGATCACTTCGCCAACTGGGTGGACATGCGCGTGGTGCCCTGGATGCTCGCCCATCATCTGCTGTGGCCGGTGCAGCCCACCGCCCACCCGAGCAGCGGCGATTGAGGATGACGGCAGCTGGTGGACCTCGCTGGTGCGGAGGTGCTTTCCCCGACGCAAAAGAATCGTCGCGCTGGAAGACTGCTGCCTCTACCTCTTCTGGACACTCCTGGCGCTAGGCTGGGGTCTCATTGCCCTGGCATTCGGCGTTGCGGCAGCTGTCACGGACCGCAGCACCGCACCCGTCGTGGCGTCGGGGCAGACACGAGCAGCCCGCCCTTGGCGCGGGCCTGTCTGTGCATCCTGTTTTCCTCCCTGGCGCTGGGGCTGATGTGCTGGGTAGCGCTGCAGGAGTGGACGTGGCCATCGTTTCAGCCCCATATGGAACTGGCGCTGCCGGGCCTCAGCGGCGGCGTCGGCGGCGCTCACCATGCCTGGGTACTAGAGCTGGTGCTGTGGGGGACTGCCACCGCGGCAGCGCGAGCGGTCGTGGAGAACTGTCGCCTTGTCTTCAGCGTCGGGGGTGCTGGGTCGAAGGCGGCGGCGGTATGCTTGGCGCTTCCCTCCGTCCTCTTCCTCCTCTGCCTTCTTTTGTGTGTGCTCTCCACCTCTCTGCGGCCCTGGTGGCGGGCGCGCATGCGCTCTGGCGGGGGTGGACTGTGGCAGTCGTGCTGGCGCGCCTGGGCAGAGGGACCGCATATGCACTCCTTACCCGTGCCGGGCATATTCGAGATGCTGCGCTATGCGCACCCCAACTTACCGCAGTGGCGTGTGCTCGCAGAGCCACGGACACAGTGCGGAGGCAGCAGCGGTGGTGGGGAGGTGTCTTTGGCGAAACGCGAGGCCGAGCGCATGAACGCCGCAGTGTTGGGGCTCGTGGACATACTTGAGCAACGTCGTCTGCTTCACCTGGTTGGCGGTGGTGATGGATCGCAACATCACGCGTCAACGCCATCGTCCTCATCACGTGAAGTCTCAGTGGCCTCTTCTGGCGTGGGAACTAACAATGCCGAGCAGCGGCTGGCAGCGGAGATGCATATTGCCTTACGACGGCGCAAGCGCCAGCTGGTGCTCATTTCGTTTGGTCAAGAGACTGACGCGCAGCGGCGTCAACGCTTTGTACACTGGCAGAAGGAGCGGGATTACATGCGGGTGATATCCAGCATCCCAACTACGGAGAACTAGAGGATGGAGCTGAAGGCGAGGGGACGAAGAGAAGAGCTGGAGGACAACGTTGGCACACACATACACATATCACACGGCTCATACTACTTGGCACACAATTTTCTTTTAGATTGTACTCGCACTGTACTTATTTATTAAGGTGTCATTTATCGTTTGAGGAAGGTCATACGAGCCTTTCTTCTTAAACAGTATATTGGTCCTTCATAGGGTGTTTCAGGTGTGATAATTATTGAAGTCTTTCGTATTTGCAAAAGCGTGCATAAGACTGTCTGCTATATATATATATATATATATATTATTCCTGTATGTCCCTGTGCTTACCGTGTTAACAGAGCTGCGAGCGATCTCGGGGACGATGATGAAATGAATCCGTGGAGGATAGTGGAGCGATAGACCTCCTCTTCCTCCTCCCTCATCAGTCGGCCTCCACGATCATATGCTTGCTCATCGATACTGTGTGCTTGCTTTTGTATTCCTTTCTTTGGAGTGTTACGTGAATTGATGTCAGTGTGGCTTCTTATTTGTATTACTACCGTCATGGCTATTCAACAATCACCCCTTCAGGTACAGCTGAGTGCCTATTACCCCCCTCCCACCAGCCAACCAACCTTCAACACACATGCACACACATATATACCTTTCCTTATAAACACGAGCAAGTACACCCCTGTCAGTGGAGGTCCAACACAGGTCACCTTCCTTTTGTGTACGTATATAGATATAGATATATATCAATTGTATTAGAACCCAGATTCACTCCACTATATTTCTCCGGTACCCGTGTCCTTTGTACGCGGATCTGCCTGTACTGTGCAACTCCAATGAAAAACAACAATCACCACAGTCAAGGTGTAGCGTCATCGTTGGCACCCGTGTGTCAGTGCCTGGTTAAGCTCAAGTTGTGGGAACCCTGTGCATGTGCGTTCTATCACAGTGTGTAACTGACAATGAAACCATGGCATGTTCAGGTGCTGGTGGAGTGGCAGTCGCACGATGCATTCTACCTGTGCCTTATAGCTTTTTGGCAGCACAGACCGGCTTTGAATATCGACTTCCACTTTTTCCCCTCTCTCTCTCTCTCCTGACGAAACCTTTTACTATTGTTGTTATTTTAGTGGTCACACATACAGACCCCTCACACCCCCACCACCTCTCCCTCCTCACCAAGCACGCTGATCATCTCCTCCAGGGGTCATTGTCACTATCCTAACGGACGCTAACAGACACACCGTGAAGCTTCCACTCGTGTGGTGAGAGAGGCAGCCGTCTCTGACATCGCCCAGTCCTCTCTTGTTGTTATCTAGTTGGTTAGTTCGGGCCATCAACCTCAGGAGAGAGAAAACGCTAACACACCCAAAGCACAGGGTACGTACAGAGACACACAGGAACGAAACAGACAGGGTCCGTGGCTATCATTGTGTGTGTGTGTGCGCAGCGGGAGGGGAATCACAACGGAGTGTGTGAAGCCGAATACCTTTTTCCTTCGCCTGTGCTCAGACTAAAAAACAAGAAAGCCCATTACCTCCACTCCTCATACGGACTCAGAAGCCACACAGACATCCACCCCTAGACACAGGGCACTCAAATCCAGTGAGGAGTGGAGTCACTCGCAGAAAGCTCTCTTGTCAGTCTCAGGTTTTCGGAGGCAAGGCGTCAAGCCCCCTCCCGCTCAGATATAAATTATTACGGTGTTTATAATAATATTATTATTATTGCTGTTGTTACTACTGGGTGGGGAGCCTCTCGACATGGCCACCGCAGTGCCGCTGCCGCGCAGTGCCAGCAGTAGCCCCGGTGTAGGGGCCATCTACAGAGGGGAGGCGGTGGCAGCGGCGGATAGCCCGCACTCCTACCAGCCCTCCTACATGTCCTCGAAGCGGACCCCCTGGCGACCAACGCGTGGGGCAAGCGCTTGGTACACGGAGGCTGCCGCCACCGCCGCTGCGCACCAGTCGATACGCGCGGCGGCCGAGAACTACCACTTTCATCACCACTACTTCCAGCCCTCCCCCTACGACAACACGGGCTCCCAGCCCATGCTGTATGGTGGAGCTGCCGCCCCGCACCCCATGTTCCCTGGCTGCTACGAACCAGAGATGGGGGCCCCGCACCAGGGCTCCTCCACGCCCTACTGCAGCTCCGCAGCCCGGCTGTCGCCGTACTCCATGTACCAGCCCTACGGCGGGGCCCCATGCGTGGACGCTCAAGGGTACCTCTGCCCTGCGTACTCGGGGGGCTGCGAGCAGTCGGTCGCGGGCCTCGCCGCCCCCTCGCAGTTCTATGCGTCGCCCTCCCCCGGCTACCCGCCCTTCACCCCGCTGGACTGCTCCCCCTCCTCGGTGCTCTCCTTGACACCTGGTGGCGGAGAGAGCGACCTCCAACACACCTCTGGCATGACGGTGAGCTACGAACCCACGCCTGTGAACACGAGGGCAAAGTCGGTCGCGCGCTACTCCCCGCAGTTGCCGGCGCAGGAGCCGCAACAGCAGCATCAGCAGCAGCCATACCAGCAGGCGGCTCCCCAGATGGAGAGCGGTTGTCAGGCGAATGCGGAGTCCTTCGTGCTGTCCCCGCACACCATCACCGCATACGCGGAGGACCACTGCCTGCTGTGCGACGAGGGCACGCACAGCTATACTAGCTGCGACACCTACGACGGCAACCTCCTCTGCTTCTTCAACCAGCGCGACGCCGGTGTGTACGTGATGCGTCACGGGTCCTGGCTCATGGGCGCGACCGTGGGCGACCTGGCTCAGTTTGTCGAACAAGTCATGCGTGTGCCGCGCGCGGAGTGCGAGTTGTGGGTGGATGGCAAGCAGCTGGGCATGTATGGAAAGAGGAATGATCACAGCAGCGGTGGCGGCGGCGGTGGTGGGAGCACTGCCAGCGAGTCAGTGTGGTACGCGCCGGAGAAGTTAAAAGTGCAATGCTGCAAAGTGCGTGTCGTGCCGGGCGCTGTGGTCTTCGTTGCCCCAGTTGGTCAGTGGAGTGCTGCAGGCCACGCCCTCCAGAGGGCGGCCCTATCCGTCTCCACGGAGGCGCACTTACTCCCTCAGTCCCACACCTCCGCCGCCGTGTCTCCAGGCCCCCAGTCGGAGCCACCTCTACGGAGCATGACCCGCGACCCACAGCGGTCGGAAAGCGCCCCTTCTGATGCGCCAGCAGTACAGCGGCAACGCACATCCAGCCGTGCGCGGAGCGACGGCATGGTGACAGACTCCGTCTTGGAGGACAGTACAGGGAGCAGCCCTGTGATGGGCGTCGAGGAGATCGACGAGGTGGAGACTGCCTTTCTGCAGACCGATAATGACGACGCACACGTGGCGAGGGGAGAGCGGCAGGCATCCCCAGACGCCTACCCACCCATTGGGGGAGGGATGGGCGTAGTGGCACCAGCACCCCTCATGCTGCTCATGTCACCCATCGTGCCGCTTCCTCCCGCCACCATGACACTTCCCATCATAACTGTCGCACCGCCGCCGCCGCTGCAAGACGAGCAGCACCCGATGGAGGAGGTGGAGCGCGAGGATGCGTCGACCACCGCCCCCGGCTCCCGGAGCATGGGCGCTCTTCTGGAGGTCCTCGCGCAGCGCGTGAGCGCCGATGAGCAGCGCCGCGTGCAGCAGGAGAGTGAGGGTGAGGCGCGGTGCCCCGAATACCTCAGCCGCGAGACTCGCCGCCAGAGGACGCTGCACATTAAGTTCATCCCGTCCTCGATGCGCTTCACAGCGCTGCGGAAGATGTTGTGGATCTTTGGGGAACCCCACAAGGTGCGTGTGGTAAAGCCGCGTGCGCTCCTGCACACGGCAAAGGTATTCTTTGTCTGCTTCGTGGAATACGCCGGGAGAGCGGGGGCCGATATTGCCCGCGCGGCGCTGCATGGTCTCAATATCAGCGGGCAGTTCTTCCTCGCCGTGGAGGAGTCCAAGCAGGCCATCACTGGTGGGTACATAACCGACTACGACGACCTCACCGGCAAGCCCTGCACCTTTGGCCTCACGGAGGCGGAGGTGTGGGAGGTGGATCGCAGATACCACTTCAGCAGGGAGGCCGCTGCCAGGCTCACCCACAGCCGCAGCGGCTCGGTATCGCGGGAGACGCAGCGCAGCAAGCCCCGCCAAACGCCGGTCACCTCCCCCGGCACTCACGGCAGTGACGGCTTTCATTCAGACCTGTCCGCGTCGAAGGGACATGCGCACTGCGGGGACAGCCCTGACCAGCCCAGCATCCCTGCCAACGACGTGGCTGTGGTGGAAGTGGGGGACAGAGCGGAGGAGGAGGACTCAGTGAAGCTCATACGCGACCCCGTCTTCGTCGTGGGGGATCGAGTGGACAGTAAGGGCCCGCGGCGACGCGGCGCGCGACACGTTGTGCGGACGCCTGCCAAGGCCACCCACGATGGATGCCCTATCAGCGAGAAGAAGCTCTATGCGGATCCAATCGCAGTGGCGCAGGTGCGCGGGGCGGTGCAGGAGGCCCTGCGGCCATCCTTTGATGTTGGCGAATGGGGCACCGCCGCTCATATCAAGGCGTTTCTGGACCTGCGTGAGCGCATCGCGGCCACGAGTGCGGCATACGCTGCCAGCGCGACAGAGCCCGCCTTCTACACCGCGCTCAGCCCCATCAACGAGGCATTCTGCGTTCGCGGCTACTGGGCAGCGACCACGATGAGCAAGTGCAGGGACAAAGCACTGTGCAGTGCCGTCCCACACCCCGTCCTGCTGAAGCTCGAGCTCTACACCCGAGAGGTGGCGCTCTTTGTTCATCACAACGACCTCCGTGACGGCCGGCAGGCGGCCGAGCTCGCCCTCCACTGCGTCGCACTTGCGCGAACCTTTACACGCGCGATGGAGAGCTGTGGAACGTCCCCGATGGTAACGACGACAGTGAAGACCAGCTCCAGGCGTCGAGCTGCGGACACGGAGGTTGCCGCTGTCCTTTACAACGCGGGGTGGTGGTCACTCTTCACATCGGTGCCTCCCCTGCAGCACTGCGATCTTGACCGGATCGTTGCAAGCTTCGAGGACAGTGTTATCCCACTGGTCGGTGAGGCGGGTGGTAGCGTGGCTGCCACTAGCGACAGCATTGGGCCCTACCCTCGCATGGAGGCGGTGCACTGCTTCTCACAACGCCTCCTACAGCTGGCAACGCTCCTTGACAACTATCTTATGCGGTACGCGAGTGATGGGGCCCCGACCGCCGCCCAGCACGCCACTGCCGCGTCCACGTCAGAGAGCCGCACGAAATCACTGTCGTGGTTGGACAACGACGACGACGGGGCCTTCATCATGCACGTGATTGTGGATCTTGTCTCCTACGTCTGGGCCATCCATCAGCGCTCTCTCGTGCTGCGAGGGGGGAGCGTACATGAAGAGCAGCAGTGCGACAGTCCGGGGCTGGCAGTGGGGCCGCGCTCATCCTGCACGGCGTACTGGCGTGCGTACGACAAATTCATGGCGGAGAAGCTCCCTGCCGCGGATGCCCTGGGCACAGGGGAGAGTGTTGGGTTGCTACTGGGCGGGCTTGAGCCTGGTGTGTCACAATACTCAGCGGCGCTGCTTGCAGGGAAGCTAAGTCGCAGCATTTTTTAGCGATCCTACCCCCCCCCCCCCCCCCCCCCCCCCCCCCCCCCCCCACACACCCAAACACACCCCCCTCCCCTCCCTCTTCGTCTTCTC
>JAODGE020008623.1:0-11615 GCA_027574965.2 Ecitophya simulans
ATCTGTAACTTACTTTGAGGTTAGAATAAAATTTAAAAAATATTTCATTTGGAAGAAATAAATACAGAATTTAGACACTTTTAAAGGTTAAATCACGGTTAAATCTAGATGAAGACAACATGATCTGATGTTGATTAATTGTCGATGATAGAAATATATTTTTGATTTTACACTCTCGACTAGGTCGACGATCGCAGTATCGCGAACAAATAAATTAATGTCAAACCGTTGTTCGACAAGCAGTTTTATTACAAAGCAATATCAATGAAACTTTCTAAATAATTATGTTAATGCAACGGCAAACGCGCATTTCATGCGTAAACGCGTCGATTGGGCGTGAATCTTTTGTGCAAACATTGCGTGTATCTCTATGACACATGGCTGAATGGTTTGGCGGTTGTCAATGATGCCGCGGCCCGAAAACGAATGCCGCGCCGCTAAGGTGTGTTTGCGCGCTTTTAATTACCGCCCATAAAGCTGCGACACCCGAACGAAACGCTTGCACTCGCGCGCCGAAAGCAACAGGCATATTTAGCATGCTAGAAATTGCTCGAACGAGGTCAAGTCGCGAGAGTCAAATGCGAAATATGAAAATTGCAACGGCCGCGCGCCAAGATGGCGGCGGGTGCATTCCGCCATTCCGCGTCTATCGGCAGATAGACAGGCGTCGATAAACGCGCACAGCGCACAAAGATTCGCGAGAAGCGAGCACTTAAGTTCGACTAACTTTACGCGTGCGCTTGTTGAATGCGGCGCTTTCTGCGAATTTCGAGCGCATGTCAAAGAGCTGTAGGTGGTGGCTTATTGGCGGACGACGATGCATGGAAATTTCGGCGCGACTTATACGCAGAATCGACTGTAATGTTTTAATTACGCGCTAAACGTGGCAGTTGTCAAGGGAAAATCGTTTAAAACGGCGCAAATGCGCGTTTGAGGTTAAATGTTTGACACAGATTATTTCCACTGCGCAAATTGCAACCAACCGTGCAAAATTATAAATAACAAGCACGTTCTACCAAACAGCTATACCAAATAGTTATTATGAAAATTTAATGGGGCTTTCCAGATTAGAAAATCTAAAAAAAATCGCTTTTCAAAGTTTTGCATTGTTTGATTGTTTTTCTGTCAGAAAATAACGTGGTATAATTTTAAATTCATCTTAAATTGTATTTGACATATAGATCATAATTGTCTTAATGGTGTTAATGATCTTTATGGACATTGTAACTTTCAAACGCGTTTTTCTCGAAGCTATGTTTGACATTTGACATCATTTCTCAGGTGCTAATGGACCGATTGATTTGACCATTCTGATGATTACTGTTAACAGAAAATTTAAAAAAAAACAATGAAATTTTGTAAAAAAATATCTACTTTCTAAATAGCTGCTGCCATTCGCAAAAGATGTTATTCGAAATATATAAAATTTTGGACGTTTTAATTTGCAGTTATTTCTACTTCTACGACCTGTATCTACGTTTTGTATTTACGGTTTTCAATTTATGACCCTTCAAGAAATACTTACAATTTAGCCTTCTGGATAAAATGTGAAAGAAATTGCTCTGGGTAATAATTCTGCAATCCATAAATCATAAAAAAATCGCTTTTCAAAGTTTTGCATTGTTTGATTGTTTTCTTGGCAGAAAATAACGTGGTACAATTTTAAATCCATCTTAAATCGTATTTGACTTATAGACCATAATTGTCTTAATGGCCTTAATGATATCTTTATGGGCATTGTAACTTTCAAACGCGTTTTTCACGAAGCTATGATTTTCGTAACATTTGACATTATTTCTCAGGTGCTAATGGACCGATTGATTTGACCATTTTGATGATTACTGTTAACAGAAAATAAAATAAAAACAATACCATTTTGATAAAAAATATCTACTTCCTAGTTTTTGCCATTCGGAAAAGACGTTATTAAAAATATATAAAATTTTGGACGTTTTAATTTGCAGTTATTTCTACCGACCCGCATCTATGTTTTGTATTTACAGTTTTCAATTTATGACCCTTCAAGAAATACTTACAATTTAACCTTCTGGATAAAACGTGGAAAAAACTGCTTTATGTAATAATTCTACAATCCATGAATCATATATCATATTAGTTCATACTTACAATTAGAGGATAATTTATGGCGGAAACGAAAATCTCTTCTCTTGTGCACTCCTCGCTCGTGTAAACAGATCTCGCTGGAATCATATAAATTACGAATCGACGCGGCAAGCACATGTTGAATGTGCGTCCCGGCCGCAATATCATTGAATAATTGGATGAAACGTTATTCAATTGCGATGTGTTGGTGGCGTTCGTGTAACCGGAACAAATTCCGAATATTTAGCGGAGCGTAGAGTACACGATTCGCAATTACCATTCGTCCAGCGAAATCACAATGTTTCTCCGAGCCGCAGCCACCGGCCGGATGAACGCGGCCGATCTGACCAAGAATCGTTCTTCGGCACAATTTACAAAGCATTCGCATCGACGTGCTCCTTATATGCGGGAACAATGTGGAACGTAGGAATTTTGCATTACTTGGGCCAAAAATCGCTCATAAAGCGTTGATAATACGTCCATACAATTAAAACTGCGCCATAAATTACTCGCGTTACGCTTGCCGCGCGACGCTTAATGTCGCATAACTTAAATATTACAACGATCGCGACGCTGAAGACGCATTTACGATCCGTCTTTTGTTCGCGCACGAATGGCACGCAGTCGAACCGCGCGCAATTTCACAATGAGTTTAATTTTGTTATCCGCTTTGTCAATATCAATTCGCCAATAAATTACCAAACGTTATTCGTTACGCGTATGGTAAACTTTTGGCACGTATGACAATCCAAACAAACAATCGCACTTGTCGTAACCGAGACGAAAGCGTCTCGTGATTGTAATAACAGATCGGTCGCAATGCTTAAGCAACCGCTGCTCGTAAATTTGACGCATTGTCGTAATCTTTATGTTTTGATATTTTAAAAGTTTATTTGCTTATCGGGCATTGCGAAGACACGCGATTCGAGGCGCGCAGCGTGAATAAACGGCGTGCTTCTCGGTCGAGCCTTCGACTTGTCTGCCATCATTAATAAAAATGCTAATCGTCTCGGAGGAAGCGAAGTTGGCGCGTTGCGTATTATGCGTGCGTTTACACTTTACATACGACGTCGGAGCGTCGCCTGCCGACGAAGGCCTCTCGGGCACCTACCGCGCTCCCAAGCGCACGAGAATTAGTAATGGAATGTTAATTGCCGCGGGTTATAGCCAACCCGGCCGGGCGCAGAGTGTCTTGCACATTGGCTTTCCCAACGCGTATCATTTTACGTTGCTCTCAGGCGAAATTCGTCGCTCGGCTGGTTTCCATTTCGAGTGGTCTGAAAAGCGAGCCGTTGTTAGTCATCGCACCGAAGATAAACACAAGCGTCGAATTATAACCGAATAATCAGCAGAAAGAGTTCTGCCAAGTTTCGACGACCGTCGGACGGGTGGACGAGTGAAAACTGCCACTTGCACAGATCTAATTGTAAATAAACGTAAAAAGTAAAAACGTCATTAGCCAAGGCCATTACCGGAGGCTCGGCCGCATGTTGGTATGGTAATGTAATACCTTTTTAGAATGCTTTAAAGCGTGAGAGCCGTGATGCGCTCGGCTTATCTTCAATTCTCCAATTAATCCGGCCTCGAGTTGCGCACACGCACGCAGCACCAACACCACGAGTTATTGGTTCATTATTCAATGGCCATTCTTAATGTCTAACGCGCACTTAATAATTAACGAGGACGCGCTCCTTAATGACTGCGTGACGTCGAGCGGAGCAAGGCCTCTAATCTTCATCGTCGTAGGCAAACTTTGGCAGACGTCTACAAGTAACATGTTTAATTGTGTTTGCAGGTCAGCACCTGATACTGGAAACTGATCCGGAAAAAGGCAAAGGCGAATACGCCTTCGACAATCCCGGCTTTCGAGGTACGAACGAACATGAAGTATTTAAATTGAGCCGATATTCAACCTGATCCACGGCGAATGTTGACGAGATTCGAAAATCGTCTCGCATTGATATTCGACGCTCTTTGCGCACTTCGGCCGCCAACGTGAAACTCGCCGCGCACGCCGAAATGAATATTTTATTAATGCGGCCGATTACGACACCTAACTGTAAATGGGAAATTTATTATTTTGGACGCCCGGCCGCACAGTGAAATATTCATTTTCATTCATGCGCCGATCGCGCGCTTTCTTCTCGCGCGCGCATTTGCATATCGATGACAAACGCCGCATTCGAACGTTGCTCGACGATGTGTATTAATGTTGGACGAATCTCTGCAGATGCGGGATTGTCGCCGGACGGCAAATCGGCCGACAAGCCCGGCGCCAAGCTCGAGACGAACTTGAAGAGCAAATGGAACCAATGGTCACCTCTGGCCGTCTTGACGAAGAACGAGAAGAAGCGCACGTTGGATGACTCTGAAATTGAGGTATTTATGGTATTTGAGTATTAAAGCAGGAAGTGAATTTACATTGTGTGCGTTTCTCACCTTAGCACCAAGTGAAGAATGTTTCTCTGCGAAGCCACGACTTCACCGGCCTGGGATTCAACATTTGCGGCAACATGAAAGACGGGATATTCATCAAGGACGTCTTGCATCGCGGCCCCGCCTCGGAGTCGAAGAAGCTCAACGCCGGGGATCGCATCCAGAGCGTCACCATCAGCTTCGAGCACATGGTCTACGAAGACGCGCTAGCCATTCTGAGCTATGCCAGTCCGTACGAAATCGTGGTGTCCGCGAAAAATGGCAAGGCGTTTAATCATTCCGGTCAAGTCGGACGACCGTTGCATCCGGTCTACCGAAGTTCGAGTAACATGGAGCTGAACGAAGTAAGTTTTCACGTGGCACCAATCATGAGAACGTTATTAATTCGTAATTGCTTTAACTAGATGGAAAAGTCGGCGAAGAAACGATTGTTCGATGACTCAAGCGACTTCGGCTCTAATTATTCTAGTCTCCAGAAGAATCACAGCAGCATGGTGCCCACGTTGGAACGCAGCCGATCGAAATCTCCGAAGCTCCAAGCGGCCAAAACTGCGCAGAGAACGAAAGTGGAGCAACACTCGATGGAACGAACGAAAGCACCGCGAAAAATCGACACCGAGCTGCAAAACGCTGAGAGTAAAGTACACAAGTTTGGTATTCAAGTTTTGCCTCCCTTGGAGAGTCCGACGAAGTTCGCGGAGACGCAGAACGTGAACAATATCAACCATGAAAGTGAGCTGGTCGCGCCCGTTTTGAGTATTGACGAGGTGGACAAGAGGAAGAGGGATCAGATACAATACGAGAACGAACATCGGCAGGAAAACAAGAAGCAGGCACCGCCCGTTAAGAAACGAGAAAAGTTGCAGCCACAAACGCAGCAGAAGCAAAATGACGAGATAAAAACCGAGGAGGCGTTCCAACGTCACAATTCTGGTATAAAACGCGACGAAAACAACATCCCGCTGGAGTTGCCCAGCACAATGATGAATGCGGCCGTGGCGGCTCGCAGGAACAGAAAATCCATGGACGAGGAAGAGCTGAAGAGTCCGAACAAAAAGAAGGGCAAAGCTCCCGCGCCGCCCGAGGCGCAGGAGAACAAAACGAGCGACGCATTAAAAGGCGATTTGAAGGGCTACAACTCCGACTCGGACGCCGAGGTTGATAATCAATCTTCGGTCAACACCATAGAATTAAACGCCAGCGATATAACGATACATCAGAGCGAGGAGAGCGAGGAGAAGCAAAATCGCAAGACCGCAAGCACCGGAGATTTGTCCAAAATCCAGAAAACTCGAAAGACCAGCACGGGCACTCTCGAACGGGCGCAAAGTCTGGACATCACCGACGCTGGTATGCCGGTTTTGGCGGCGAAGAAACGCAAGGCTGGGATGCTCGATGAGTTCGAATCGAAAACGTCCTCGGACGAAAGTCTCTACGGAAGTTCGCTGGTTAACAAAGAACCGCGACTTTCGTTGATCCTCGATGGTCTGAACACCTTCCAACGCAGTCGATTGAAGAAGTCCACCGAATGGGGCAACTTGGAGGACGCCATTTTGAATTTGGACAAGCGAGGAAGCGACGAGATCTCCACGCAGAACAACAGCGAGGAGGAGTTCAAGCTCTCGAACGAGAACTTCAACAAGAACTTCAATTTCGGCGCCAAGAGCCCCGAGTTCGACGCGTTGGTGAACAAGATCAACGAGATCAAGCAGGAGACTATGGACATCATCAATGAGCAGGACAAGCACGTCAAGGAGGTCGAGATATCGAAGAAAGAAGTATCGCATATCATCGACACGGTGAAAAACGGCATGGAAGACATGAACATTGAAGACGAGACCATGCCAAACATTCCAAGTGTCGAAGACGATGATTTCGAGGTTGAAGAAGTGACAAGCGTCACGCGAGGCATCAATACAATGATTGCTCCGAGTCAGGAGGTGAAAATCGAAGTCTTTAACGTTTCGAGCCAGTTTGGCGACGAAGTGAAATCTATGGCGGATATTGGTGCGATTAGGACAACGACTCCGATCAGCGTTACGCAGGTCAGTGAACCGACACTCTTCACAGAAGAAGAATTGCAAAAGCAATTAGAGAAGATCGAAATCAGCGTGAGTCCAACGCCTCCAGTGGAGGTGACTAAAATCGATACGGAGCCTGTTAAAATTAACGAGCCGAAGATCGTGAACGTCAACGAGAAGGACAAGACTTCTGTGGTGGATGTGATAGAAGTCTGCGACTTCTTGCAAGCCGAACGCAACGCCAGCTCGAAATACGTACCGGAAGCACCCAAGAACGAAGACACGAACATTCCGGACGACATCAAAGTCTCGCGACACACCTTCGGGTCTTTGGAGCAGCCGAAGAACGACAGAAATGTTAAAAACGTGCACGTGACCAACGTCAGTAACATCACCATCAATCACCAGACGAACGATGAGTCCGAGGAGGGAATGTACAAGGGCGTGAGCATAATGACGCCCGATCTGATTAAGAACCTGACAATAGCCGAAGCCATCCACGACGTGAACAACGAAGTGACGATCGACGGGCCGACGTCGCTCACGTTGGAGATTGCCAACACCGGCGGGACGAGCGATGACAACAAGATCGAGATCAAGCAACAAAACGGCATCCAGATCCAGCCGAACGGCGACATAAACAAGCTCGAGGTGGCAGCCCCGGACGAGCACGAGGATAATAGGCACGCCTCGCTGACGTACATTACGGAAATACAAGTAACAACCCCCCAGAAAGCCGAGACGATCGATAGCATCGAGTTGCAGGCGCCGAGGACCGAGGGCGACGACAAACTCGACAACGACTTCGAGCAGTACATCAAAAAGTTCGAGAACAACATCAAGACGTTCGAGAGTAACATCAACAACTTCGAGGCGAACATCCAGAGCATTACGGAGACGATCAACACCGCCACGGTGCTCGAACCGACGAACAACGTCGTCACGACCACGGTGACGACTGTGAACGAGGTGGTGAGCGTTGATCCCGAGAAGGAACTGCAGAAAGTGCACGAGAGAGTCGAGGAGCAGCTGAAGAAGTTGCCCGAGATGAGGTTCACGACGTCCAGCTATGAGAGCCAGATAAAACCGCCCGAGAAACGCATGTCCCAGATCGAGATCCTCCGCTCGAACTTCGAGAAGAGCCAGAGTCCGCCGCGACACGCGAGAAGCGAAACTAGTCCTCCCAAATCCCGCATTCCCATCTTAAATAAGACCCCGCCGACGTCCCCCGAGCGCCGCGACTCGCGCGCGGACAACGAGCAGGACACCAAGGAGATCCTCGAGATGGTCTCGTCCAAGTACCCGAGCAAAAACAAGAACGTCACTGTCACCTCCATTAGAAACAATTCCAGGATACCGTCGGGATTGCCGACGTACGGTAACAAACCGCCCGTGCCGCCTAAGAAGTCCGACACCGTGGACGAGATCGTTCACGTGTCTTCGAACGGATCCGGCCATGTCGAGAGTTTCCGGCAGTGGGTGTTCAACCCCAACGAACAGTCAATTACGAATATTTCGGTCATGGAATCGAAATATGACGGCAACGCTCACAAATAGGGACCACACGACGCCGTTGACGAGACGGGACCTTATATTGCATAGTTTTAGGTGCCATATTTTTCGCACGCGATATTTCGCCGAGTTCTTTAGGGGAAATTAACCGTTACCGGGGTGCTCAGCGTGCGGGCAGGATGCATGCGGTTTGCACACCAGTTTGTACATAAATCTTGTTGGAGTCTTGCGAGACGAAGTCTATTTAATCGCGTACGTATGCGTCAGTATTGTTTAGAGATGTTTTAGGAAGGATGTTAGCCGATTAGTGGTAGTAATTTAATATGTTTCATAGCAAATGAATTTTAAAAATTCAGAATGGTCGTATGGTCCAAGATTCAGCGACCGGAAAACTTACTTTGCAGTTAATCTAAATTTGCCAAACAACATTCATCATCTTGATGATGAAATTTTTGAATATTTTGCCTATATGATTTGAACTAAATCATCAGCGAATGATTTTACATTTAATATCATTATGTAGGTCTGATGATGGCAGGATCTTGAACTAGAAGTTATTGTCATGCAACTCGAATTAAATGTTATGTAACTTAGTCAAAACAAGAAGAATGCTTTATTACATTGTGAAGCTGTTACGAGTTTATCTAATGCTATATTTTTATATACATATTATTGTGAACCACGCGCGGTTTTGTACATAGTCTACGAAATAATTTATGCAATAAGTGCTCAACGTAATTAATTGTTAAAGTTACATTCTAATGGGTTTTATGCAGTATACATATATTTATATATAAATATATTATTGAAAGGGGACTTTGAGATGGTTATCGATTATTTATGGAAATAACTAATTTGTTTACAATTTTGTGTTATAAATACATTAAAATTAAATAAAGATACAAAAGATATGAAATGATGGTAGGTCCCCACTTATTGCCTATGCAATATTAAATTTTTACTAATAACTTATGTAATATAATTTACATATACATGTTTTCTGCCTTAAAGGGCTGCACTGTGTGAAGTTCTGTTTCATGCAACTCTTTCCTGGCAATTAAAAAGATACATTTCATTTCCAAATTAGTGGAGCAGACCAAAAATAACTTATAAGGAATTACAACTTTGCAAATATATGTACACATTGTGATACCATTAATCTTATTCAAATTACTCCGTTAAATCCATTTAACATTGTCCACTAAATATTTAAAGATTGTATTTATTATTGTATAAATTATGCAGATGACTGTCGATAATTCTTGGTACTCAATAGTTTCTTCCCGCACATTGCACAAATGCCCTTTTTATATGCACAAGATTGACAGTAATGTGAACCAACCTGGTGTACTTTTTGCCTGCATATTCTGCAAAGAAAATCAAGTTGTTTTATGTTAAACACGTTTAATAGTAGAGGCTGTCTCGAGAGAACATCGATACACTCACTTGCAAATCTCAAATTTCGTTGTGTATGGATTGAATCTGTTCTTTGCTGATGTAAGAGCTTTGTTTTCATTTACTTTTCTACCGCCGTTATCTGTAGTGTTTCTAGCGCCTGATTTCCATGGATCGGGAGTGATTACTTTTCCGAGTTTCTTTTCGCATTTGTCGCACACCATGTCTGTGAATTCTATTTGTTAATAGAGCGTTTGTTGTAAGATGTTAGTAAGATTAATGTTGTTGGTAGATTGGTTATGTTTTTGCAGAGAGTATATAACATAGATAAATACAATACTGTATTTACTTATGGCAGACAGTATTAATATATAAGACTGCTTATGCCTATGAAGCTACTCGTTATACTCGTTCCGCTGAAGTAGTTAGTTTATTGTAATATAGGCGGCGCAAGAGTCTGAATCTTCGATATATTGACCTTAAATACTGAGCGAGTCGCGACTTGAGAGGATTGAGAACGTTCGTTAGCAGAAGGCAAAACCAGTGCGAATCGCACGAATTTTGTTTATATTTGAAATAAACAGGAGAACACCAGTCGCACGTCAGGATGAACGATAGCGGTCAGTGTACAACGGTGTAATGAAATCAATCGATAAGTAGGTTGTTTTTTCTGGATGATGTTTACTTTTCCTTTGTTTATTTGTAGTTTTCTGTATATGTGCAACTTGTAGTTGCTAGTGCATAGGCGCTGTAGGTTGCTTTTCCTCTCTTTCTTTTTTTTGGCAAAAATACAAAGAGGTACTTCTTTGCACATTTGCTAAAACTCGGATGCAATGTTAATGGCTTGGAATAATGTCACGAAAAATATTAACACTAGAGAAAATCGGTTTAGTGCCATTCGAATCAACATTCTTGTCTGCGTAGATTATTTCAGTTTAATTTGATTTTTAATTTTTGCTATTTTTGGCAAAAATGCAAAGAGGTAAACGGACATATTCCACATATTCCGCAACGCCAATTCACTCCGTAAATGACAGCACTTTAGGAAACTAAATTGACTGTAACACGCGTTCTACTATGAAAAGTTTCACAATTCTCACTTCATTTCGTAACAAAAGAATTACGTTTCAAGTTTCGCCTGATTGATCTTGGAATTTTTATCGGCCAAAATGTCACTCAAAATTTGCCATGTAACACGTGATCTAGAATAGATAGGTTTATAGTTATTATTTTATTTTTCAGAAGAAGAGTACCACTTTCAATTTCAGCACGTTTCATCTTTGAGTTGTAACCGAAAGTGGGTTCCAAAACTTGACAATTTTTAAATTTCTCTAAAACATAGATTTAAGATAGATTTAAAGGTATTCTTTTAGTTTGTAGAAGAAGAGTGTTGTATTTCAATTTCAGCAGGATTTACGGATGTTTTCTTCTTGCGAGCGCGCGCTCGCGAGGAACGATCCGGCGTTCATCTTGAATTTCAATTGAAAGTGGGCTGTAACGCGTGTTCTAAAGAAGCTAGATTGGCGATTTTCACATAAAAACGTAGCAGAAGAGTTGGTCTTTTAATTTTCGTATAACTTATCTCCAAATTTCAATCTAAAGTGGGTCAAAGTGCCCCTCGAAATTAACCAATTTTTGAATTTTTGCAAAACATGCTTTGCAAAATGGGCTGTAACACGCGTTCTAGGGCAGATATTTTTGCCATTTTTACGTCATTGTGTAGCAGAAGAGTTGATCTTTCAATTTCCGTACGATTTATTGACAAATTTTAGCCGGAAGTGGGTCAAAATGGCCCTCGAAATTAACCAATTTTTGCATTTTTGCATAACATGCTTTGCAAAATCGGCTGTAACACGCGCTCTAGGCCAGTTAGCTTGGCGGTTTTTACATCATTGTATAGTAGAAGAGTTGGTCTTTCAATTGCCATACGACTTATTGACAAATTTCAATCGGAAGTGGGTCAAAATGGCTCTCGAAATTAACCAATTTTGGAATTTTCGCAAAACACGCTTTGCAAAATCGGCTGTAACGCGCGTTCTAGGACAGCTAGCTTGGCGATTTTTACATCATTGCGTAGCAGAAGAGTTGGTCTTTCAATTTCCGTATAATTTATCTCCGAATTTCTACCGGAAGTGGGTCAAAATGGCC
>JAODGE020008640.1:0-14666 GCA_027574965.2 Ecitophya simulans
CGGACAGCGCCGTGCCAACACACGGCCCCCACACAGCAGCCTACCCGACCAAGGCTGTGACACGCAACTACCTTTGGAGTCTCATTCGGTATAGCTTACACAGTGCGCAGCACTTTATGGAGGTGCTCCACAGGGATAAAAGGAATGGGGCGAGTAGAGGTGTGACACGATAACGACTGAACAAGAGAAAAAATAATTCAGCATTTATATATACCATAGCGGTGGCTATGAACGGTGACCGCCTTTTGAGTCTGAGTCGGACGGATATATACAAAAAAGGGGGAAAAGGGAGGAGGACTGAGTGAGAGAGCACAATCAGTGCTATCACTTGTACATGGAGTTGACTTGCGTGCTACTGACGAGTATCCGGGGTTGACCTCCCTGTTCCATGCGCACCTGCCTTCTCCTCTATGCGTCCCGACATAACTGGCACTTCGCAATATATATATATATATATATATATATATGTATTCTCTGCTCATCGCTCTCTTCCAAAAACTTAAAAATAAACAGAGATGAATGCTCCTTCTTTCAATCTCTTCTTATATACGGATACCTCAGCACCACAGCATCAGTATTTCATTGTTGTGTGTGTGTGTATGTGCGGTGAACTGTGATAAGCCTCCGTCACAGCCCTCCACACGCGCAGCACACACATCTCCACAATGTCCTCACTTGCCGATGAACTTGGCAAGCTATTCGAGCTGTATCAGGTCGGTGCCCTCACAGTGGATGAATTTAGCGAGGCGAAGGCTGCGGCCATCGCGCGATGCGGTCAACAGAGGCGATCGCGATCGCCACCTCTTCCCCTGAGCGCCACTGCTGCCTCCACCACTGGAGGGGTGGCTACGACGGCCACCACTTGCGCAGAAGAGCCCAGGTACACCAAGCCAGACGTCCGCAGTGAGTGGGAGATGATTGTTTCTCAGTCTGACCTGGCGGAGGCGAGGCAGCGCTTTCCGAGCACATCTCTGGAGCCGTTTCTCGTGGACTGCGATCCCGCAGGGGCGGCTCAGCGCGCGACGGCTCTGACACACCTGCGGAAGGTACTGAGTAATATAATTCAGAGCCCGACAGAGGCCAAGTACCGAAGACTGCGCCTGCACAACCCGAAGCTCGCTGCAGAGCTGTTCAGCGTTGCTGGTGTGAGTGAGCTTCTCCTCTCTGCTGGCTTTATTCTCCAGTCAAACTCAGGCGAGTCTGCTGAGGGCGTTGCAGATTCGGCTTATGTCATGCCAGAGGGGGCCAAATCACTCGCAAAGGTCGAGGAAGCCCACTCCGCCGTTCTCTTCTTACAAGAATGTGCGGATGCAGCCCACCTGCGGCGACTGCATGTTCAGCAGGCGCGACTGAACGTGGTGCTTGGCATCCGCATGGATACCGCGAGGGAGGCCGCTGCACGTGGGGAACTCCTCCCCCTCCTCGTGCAGCTGTTTACCCGTGATGAGGCCGGCGATGGTCTCAGCACTGCACGGGAGAACATCGCCACACTTGCTCGTCTTTTAGCGGAGGCTGTGCAACACTCACAGACGACGGCGATGATGGCGACGGCAGAGGATGACGAAGAAGAGGAGAGGGGTGGGAGTGGACACTTCCGTGTTGCCCTCCACAATCCTGCGGTCTTCGCGGGTGTGATCAGGCAGAAGGGTGGGGTCGAACTGCTGATGGCTGGGGCAGGGGCGCAGCTTAACGACGACGCGCTAGCGGGCGTCACTTGGATCGTGTTTCCCTCCAGCGAGAGCGCTGATATTTTGGAGGAGGCACAGCACATGGTCGCTGAGGTGCAGGCCGCGGTGCTGGAGGCTCACACTGCTCGTGCGGATGCAGATCGTGCCCTGGCGGTGGCGGCCATGCGGGTGGAGCGCAGACGGGAGGCACGTCGCATGGCACATGAGCACGAGCGTGCGCGGGAGGTGGCGTCACAGGTGAGTGCTGCCAACAAGCGATTTCGCCGCACCTCAATGTCGTCGTCGTCTTCCTCCTCGCGTTCGTCTGATCGATCCAATACCGGCAGGACTCGAGGAGGAGGAGGCGGAGAGAGCGGGGCTGTGCCTGGCGGTAAGCGTGTGCCCATCGCCGACGCACTCGCGATCCTGATGGGGAAGAAGGAGCTGTGATACACACAAGCACAACGTGTGGAGGTGCCTTGTTTTCTTTGTGTGTATGTGTCTGTGTCTCTGTATGTTCGAGGGATCACCAGAGATATACTAGATTTGCCATGCCTTCGCATAGGGCAGCCTTCATGAGTGCCTCAGGGTCTTTGGCTGGGGACTGACTGTCATGAGTGTGTCGGGGTTCGGTCGAGGTTCCTCCTGCCCGCCTTTTTGTTGCGATCTTATTATCACTTTGCTGTTGGTCCGGTACCCCCCCCCCCCCTCTGCGCGTGCGGGAGAGTGGTCGCTCATACTGGTGGGACATATATATATATATATATATATATATATATTTACAGCAAACGAACGTTATACTATATATCCATAGCGATTTTAAAAAAAAAGCAAATACACATGCTCACGCAGATGCGATGAGACGCGCCGGCAAATCCCCTGCGCCTCTCCCCCCTCCCCCTTTCTATGGTGCGTTTTCTCACATAGCCTCTTCTCTTTATCTTCATTTTTTTCTCTCTCATATATATATATGTATATGATCCGCTACCGTAGGGAATATTGTACTTTCCTCAGTTGAGAGAGGGTGTGAGTAGGATAGTTACACACATCGTTACTGCACATATCCAGGTCAAGAAGAAAGGGAAAACAACTACAATAACACACACACGCACACTTATATTCCGATATACGCGTGTGTGTGTGTGCGTACGTGCCCGTTTATAAATAGATAAATAAATATATATATATATATTGCAGCGTAGTTCTTCCCTGTAGTTTTTCCTCTTATATTATTCTTTATCATTCTACTCCTTGAGAGATAATTTAATAGGGAGTGTGTCTTGATTCTTTATTTTTTTTACTCTGTACAGGCGCAGTCTCTCTCATCGAGACTGCGCAGAATAAAGAGGAGAGAACAAAAAACATAATACTCCCTTTAGAGACGATTTGAAAAAAAGGACGAGGGGTCTACTGAAAGAGCAGTGATTTGTTTGTGTGATTGGGAGGAATAAGAAAGCTAGTGCATCGTGTGCATATACACGAAAACACACACACGCCCATACACACACAACTTCCATTTCTCGCATTTATACGCCCATACACATACTTCGCAAGCATAACAGTTAGTTGTTTATTATTGTCCCCCCCCTAAGGCGGTCTTTATACATTTGCAGAGAGTACAACTCCTCGTTGCGGTGTCATCGCTGTGCACTAGCAACAGATTCTGTGTAGCTCGGCAGTTAGAGCACTCTGGACCCCCCCCCCGATAGGCCATCCGTGTGGAGTTGCTCACTATTGCGCCTGATCTATCGCTTTCCCTTCGTACATACACACGCTGACTCACGAATTCAGCCTCTGAGCTTAGTGGGTGCTGCCATCTTCGGTGGAGTTGATATAAGAGCGTCTCTGTAACAAATTGTCAATATATACATATATATATTTGAATTGCTGTTACTACTATTATTGCTAGTAACAACAATTCGTTTTCCCCACTCCACACAGCACCAGGCTTTGCTTTCAGCAAACCACAAAAGTGTAGAGGAGGAGAGCAGGGAGAGATCGGAGAGCCGCATACACACGCTACCGCCCAAAAACAGCAAAACAACAACACTAACACAGTGGTTGTTGTATTTTGGACATCCGCAGTGTGGGATAATGCCCGCCTTTCTTCCGGCTATCTTTCTGCGCAACGGCCGACGCCGTGCGGAGGGACGCAATGGCAATCACGCAAGTCAAAACAGCTCCCACATCTCTAATCCTACTGGATATGAGACGTCGGGGCTTCCCCCCCTCCGGGACCGCCATCCTGTCGATCCAAGACGCACGCGCCAGCCCAGCCCTCTGCCTATGCACCCCGACAACGGTTACGGCTACACGGCCAACAACGTCGCTCCCTCCCTGGATGGTCTGCGCGATTGCTACGAGCGGAGTATGGCGAACCTTATCACGAAGTCGCCCGCCCGGAGGCAGCCCATCATGGTACTTCACGAGCAAGAAACCAACCGCCGCATTGGCCCGCTATACAGTCGAGATAGCACCAGCAGCGGCACGACCACCTCGTCACAGCAGACATTTAAGTCAATCGGCCGCAGTGACTTTCAGCCTCCGCAGTTGTTCTCCGTGTCATCTAACGACAGTGACGGCTTCAACGATGACCAAGACGACAGTAGCGGTGACGAGACGGGGACTGCGAGTGGTGAAGGTTTTGGCACCGGCAGCCACCTCAGTAGCGAGAGCGACAACGACGACAACAACAACGATGACAGTCCACCCACATTGTGTGTGGACCGCCACCACGGCAGTGGGGACGACAAGGAGGAGGGCTCTCTCCCCCGCCCCCCGCCCCGGAAAGGTAAGTGGGTGAAGGTATCTCGCGTGGAGAGGGCGAAAGCCCGGCACCGCAGGGACATCCTCGCACCCTCGCAGCGGGACGAGAACGTGCGCCGCGTGCTCCCACGCACGGTGGAAGAGGACAACGCTCACCTCTCTGACCAGTCTGACTCCGACGATGTGGAGATTGTGCGGCTGAATGACGCATACTACACGAAGGAGGAGCTCCATGAGTGGCGGCGGATACAACTCGAGCGGGTGACTGACTTTTCCCGCGAACTTGATCAGGCCGGCGGCGATTCTGCGAGCGACGTCCCCACAGTACCGCGGAGCTCGGCTGGCACAGTCACTGCCTCCACGCTGAGCGAGTTCAGAGCGACGGTAGCAGTGCCAACTGGGGGAGGCGGAAGGGCTCTGGTATCAGTATCTTCCAGGGACAAGTGCCCCATTGTGCGTGTTGTCAGTGATACCAGCGTTGATGAGTGGGATGACAGGTACAACGAGTAGATCGGTGAGTTTCGACAATCGATTCTTGGTATTTCTCTCCATCCACCACCGCCCTCTACTTTATTATTATTATTATTATTATTATTAGAGTGCTGTTGTTTGCTGTGCTCGTGCTTAAGAGTGATTGTAGGTACTTCTGGACACCGACACACGTACACACACACAAGGCGGGGAGTAACGTTTCGGATCCGAGGCTGTGCTCTTGAGTTTAGAACGAATTGATTTAACTAACAAGCACCGTAGATCTGCTAAGTTGGTGGCGTACTCTCTCTTTTCTCGCCTTCATCCTTTTCCACGCCCGTTGGCCTCTATCCTTCCCACATTTCTTTGTTTATCATTAAGATGTGTGTGGACACGCCATCTCCCCCCCCTCTCTCTCATCCCCCTCCATTAAGCTTCTGCGCGCATTACATGGATGTGAGCGCACAGTTCGCGCGCGTGTCTGCACGACTGGCCTGCTTGATGTTCCACTGGTGGGCATGATGCCGTAAAGTTCCACTTTTTTTTTGTTCATTACCTTTTTTTGTATCGCTTTGTCTGCGCTGACATTGAGTACGGGTGTGTGTGTGTGTGTATTACATGCGAATATGTGTTTACATGTGTGCTTGTCAGCTTGATTTCATTTTCGTTTTTTTTTTTACACATACGCACGTGTGAACATCGCCGTGTGGTGGTTCGTTTCCTTTAAAAAAATGACCTGTGCACAGTTCCAGTCAGTTTTTTGCTTTTTTTTTTCTCTTTGCGCTCTCAGTTCGCACACTTTGCGGTGGATACTGACATCTGTTTGATTGAGTTTGATGACATTTTTTAATTATATTGTGTGTGTGTTTTCCTTGTTGTACGTGCATATTGTTCAAGGTGGCTGTGCATGTGAACATCTTTTTTTTATTTTATTTTTTGAGCGCCGATAATCTTGGGAGCAAATTCGCAGAGGAGATCATCCTCCATCCTCACCTCCTAAAAAAAGGCATGTGTGCTGTGCGAGAGAAAGCTAAAGTGATTACATCATTGCCATGCTATTTGAATGTAATTGTTGCCACTCAGCTTTCTCCTCGCTTAACTGACCGATGCACTTCCACTTGATACTTTTTATATAAGTACTATTATAATCTGCTGTTGTGGGTAGCTTCAAAAAAAAATTCAAAACACTTCAGGTAACGCACCCCCGCCCTCGACGCGGTGTACGGACGCGCTTGTGCCCGGAGATGGAAAGATGGGGAGGGAAGTGGCATGTGCAATGGGCATGTTGCCGTGCTCACTCTAAACTACGTTACCGATCTGTTGTCAACATCACTGCGACCGCTTGTGCACACTCTCTTGGTCAAATTCAGAGTTCTTTTTCTTATATTTCTCCCTTACAGTTGCATTCAATTCGCCATTCCGCTGCTTTGTGCTTTTCTATACGCAGGACATCCCCCCTCCCTCTCCCCTCCTTGTGTTCCCCAATCCCCAGCTCATAATAAGCCACGTTGCGGGATAACCAGCGAAGGCGCGAGAGGTATCGACGTACGCATCTAAATTATTGCTTCGAGGCGCTTATTAGTATGGCTCCTCTTTTTTTGTATTTGTTGTCATTCAGCACCCCTCACCCCTCCTCTACGCCACGGTTCATAGATTTGCAGCGAATTCTGTTTAGTGTGTGTGCGTGCCTTCTTCTTTGTGTGAGAGCAGCATCGTATTCAGTGCACGTGCACTTATACGCAAACTCGCGAAGCAGTTACAGATTAAACACAAGCTATGCGTTTCGAAGTCATCAAGTCTTACCGTGCTTCCCCCCCGTTCCCTCCCCTTCTTTCTTGAAGAAAATAATAATCATAAACAACCATTTTTACTTTCTACCTTCCACTACGCAAAAAGAAAACATGTAAATGTGTTCAGTAATATCTTTATTAGGGAGAAAAAGATAGCTCATTCTCCGTCAAAAGAGGGCCATACCGCAGGGAAAATTCAAGAAGTTAAGTGATTGGTCATTTTGTATGCTACCAGCGCCTCCTCCCAGCACTTTTTACAAGAGTGTGGCCACAGCCCACCGCACCGTACCAGCGCACATCTCCTGGCAAACGCTAGCTGATGCCGTGCTTCCCTGATTGTTTTTCCTCTTTTTGTATGTGCTCTTTGCCACCTTCACAATTGAATCCCCCCTCCTTGTTCTCTTCATGATTTTTATTTTTTATCTCGCCACTTCGCCACACAAAGGCACAAGCTAACCAGAACACCCACGCCCGTAGCAAATGAGCGTTTCGTGTCTCCCACGCCTTCCTCCAGTGGCGAGCGGGCAGGCAGATAGCGCTCAGAGATCACTGCGTTCTCTTGTTTTCCGCGTTGGCGTGGGGCGGCGCGGACCTCCACCCTCTTCCGCCTGGAGGGACGGGGGCTTTCCCTCCCGGCGCAACGCCGTCTCCACAACACAACAGCAACAGATTCTTCACAATCTGTGAAGCGAGTGTGGCGCAGTCGGCAGCGCGTGGGTTTCATAATCCCAAGGTCGTGAGTTCGAGCCTCACCAGTCGCAAACTTTTTTCGCCTGAAAAATGCAGGTGCTTGTTGGAGAAAAAGCTTCCCGGCCGGGAATTGAACCCGGGTCACCCGCGTGACAGGCGGGTATACTAACCACTATACTACCGAGAACTCAAACGCACAGATCCAAATATTCTGGCTCGTTTTAGGAAACAAGCTCAGTTGCCCCGCAGGTGCGGAGGTGGCCGGTGCCGCACGCGCCAAAGGCCAGCCGGCGTGGCGGGCGCGTTTTCCAATTGCCATCTGGCGTTTCATATTGGGATAGCTGAATGATATTAATTTGTGAACGAACCTTTAGAGGGGCGGCTGGTAACCATATAGTTCCCCCCACAGAGCCGCCTACTTTGCGTTTGGAGGCCCCGGGGTTGGCAGCCAAGGCGTCGTCGCTGGGATGGGTTAGGGGGCCGGAGCTTGGTGTGACGTGGCAGCTGGCGCTTGTTGTGTGAGGGCCCCGCGGGTTTCTCAGTACTCATTGCGTGCTCGGGTGCCGCCTTTGAATGTAATGTTTGAAGGAAGGGGGGGGGGCCGTGTCGTGTGGCTCGTTGTGGCGGGCCGGCCCGCTCTTCCCGTGGGCTGGGGCGGTGGGACCGGCCCCCCGCCCCCGAAGCCGCGTTCAGACCAAGCCAGCCGCGCCGCCAAGCCCCACCGGCGCCACCCACCGCGCGAAGCGAGCAGAATTCTGTGGCACAGTTGTTGGTTGGGCCTCTGCCTGCCTCAGCGTTTTTCTTCGGTAGTTTGCGTAATTCTCTGTTTTCCTTTATACGACTCCCCTGCAGACGTGATTAAAAGCAGAAGTGCTACTCTTCAAATATTGTGTGTGTGTGTAGTTTATTGTGATTAGCAAACTTGATATATATATATATATATATATATATATATATATATATCAACTGTGTCTCATACGGTGCTTTTTTTTATTGAAGGCGAATGGCCGAAATGTAATCATTACTAACATATTATTATTTATGAGTGTACTTCGCAGTCAATTGCGATCGTGCGTAACATCTCTGGAATACTATTATTCAATAATCAAATGAGTGTCTTTTAACTGCGTTTCACCTTTCTTCACCCCCTTTTTACTCTCATTCCCAACACTAATAGCCTCTTTATAAATTATTATTTACGGTGGTGAGCCACAAATATATATATATATATATTTATTTATTTATACATATTACTAACCTAGTGCTACTTAGCATAATTGTCCTTTCCCCTCCCTTTCTATGTCCAGTTTTCTCAAGAAACTAAAGGAAGGCGGTGTAACTGTAGACAATAATACGGCACCCGACAACACTGGCGCTATAGTTAGAAAGCTTGAGAAACACTATGCAAGTGAGCCTGTAGAAAACCTAGGTATCCAACTAAGCGAGGATGCTGAAGTCCTTTCTGTGGCTGCCGGCTCCCCAGCAGATAGAGCCAATATTCCGGAACGCTACATGGTGTATGAAGTGAACAATGAATTTGTTGAGAATCGTGAGCAGTTCAGGGAAGCTGCAAGCAAAAATCTCAACCTGGTTATTAAGCTTCAGTCAGTTACGGGTGTGGCAGAGCTTATTGCGAAAGTTCTCCAGAATGAAGATGCACGTGCAACAAATGAGAACATTCCACGCTTAGATCTGGACGAACTTTTTCGGACCACTCCTCGGTATAACTTTCTTTCTGGGGAGCACCCACTTTTTAGACGCTATATGAGGCGGCTCTCCGAGAAGCGCGAAGCTACAGCACTTATCAAGCAGCGAACTCGAGAGGCGCAGGAGCAACAGAAAAGGGATATGATGGAGAAAATGAGGAAGGAATTGGAGGCAGCGGAGGCGGAGAAAAAATTGGCCGATGAGAGGCGTGCAAAGGAGGCAGAGTTGCTTTTGCTTCAGACTACTCAAAAGGAGAAAGAGAATTCAGAACCGTTTATAAAGGTTGTGGAGGACGAAAGTACATTTGGCTGTACTACCGAAGAGGCTATTGTTGAGGCCAAAGAGGTCGATGTGCGTGAACCAGAAATTCCAAATTCTGCTCCAGAACCCGTTTCTGCAATGGAGTTGCTGGCTCTTGTTGGTATTCCAACTCTTGATGCTCCACATCAGATGGAAACCGGGCAAATTCCAGTATTAACAGAAGTTTGTTACACAAATCTTCCATCTGAGAAATATACGCTTCGTAGTGGTGAGAAGGTTGTTTGTGTTCTGAAGTCCAGGAGTGGACCTATCCCTATTCCACCTCCAGGTAAGCCCCCAAAGATTAGCCGTGCTGCACGACACATTACGAGGGATTCACCAATTGAACCACCACAACCACTGGCTCAGAGTAAACCTCTAGTTTATGAGAAGAAGGAGCGCAGATCACAAGAAGTCTGCAGAGAATACACACGTGGTCACTGCACAAGAGGTGCGCGATGCTCGATGCGTCACATTTCACCCGATCGCCATAATCGAGGGAGGCGTAGACGTAGTGACTCACGTGAACACAAGCGTCGTCGTCGTGATAGCAGCTCGCGAGACCGAAGGAGATACAGGTCTCGTTCGCGTGACCACGGTCGCCGCCGGCGACATTAACAACTGCAAGTAAAAAAAAAGACAGCAACCATCACTTGGGAGCGCGCTGATATTATGTATAATGCATTATCACCAATGTTGATTTCAGGGTTGCAACTGCTCTTCTTAGAAATAGGAAATAGCAGGCTCCTATGCTCGCTTTCCCCCTTGTAGCATTTCACATTGAGTCGCGTATTTTGTCTTATAATGGTAATATAAATTTATTTTTTGGTCGTCCGGTTAATTCTTATTCTGATTAAAGGGCTAGCAATTTGAAGTGCAATAACACTATAGAGCAGTTTTTTTTTGTTGGGTTGTACTCAATAGGTACTCTTGATTGTTAGCCAGACGTATTTTGCTATTATTATTTTTCATCCCCCACATTATACATATATATAAATATGTATATACAACCACGTATATATGTTAGTGAAAAAGTGCTTGGCTACTGTACCGCTATTTTTTTTTGTTATCATTTAGCTGAGTTTTACTCTACACCTGCTTAGCGGTGTTTGTTGTTTTTGTGTATCTATGTGATTCAGGATCATAGAGTGCAAAACAGTAGTAATTCAACTGATCGGGAATAATAATAATAAATGCACACAAAATAGTGGAAGAAATAATTGGTGACTGCATTAATACTATTTTGGGGTTGCATATATAATAAATAGAACTATCACACAAAAAATACACGTAATTGCGAATTTACATCGAGAAGCCGAGCGTTTCCTTAAACCACCTTTTTATTTTTGATTATATGCATTTCAGAAGTAATCAAATGAAGGAATACATGAAATCTTTTTTTTTTTTTGAGGTACTACTGTTCCTGCGGTTGCTACCGCAATTGTTCTACGGCGCTCCGGGCGGCCTTCTGTGATTAATAATACGTGTCCATATTGTCATCTCTTTCGCCTTCATTTTTTTCTCTTCATGATGCGCTTTGTTCACTGTTTAATTATTATTCACCTCAAAAGCACTATGGTATTGGCGCCTTTTCCATCTGTAGCACTAACGATTTTAAGTCTGTAAGCAAACGGAAGTAAGGAAAGTCAATCAGTAGGATGTCGGATAATCACAAGTATGGAGACTGCGCAAAAGGGAAGAAGGCAGTCTGTGCGGATTGTGCGAAAGAGGGGAAGGCGCGCATTGACGCTATAGATAGGGCTTACATCAAAACAAAAACTGAGGAGGCCTTGATTGAGAAATCACAATTCCTTCACCAACTTCGAAAGCCATCCGTGCTACACCCGCTCACTGATTTTTATACTGATATCCAGCGAGCTGACACATATCCGAACTTAGCTCAGCCACAGTACAAGTTTCCAGTTACATCCCCAGCCGGCGGTAGGCTTTCTGTCGCAGCCCCATCTCTGCTTGGAGGAAGCGACGTTATTGGGTCGGACCGAGGCAATGAGCTCATCTATATTAATGGCCACTTCCATCGAATCTCCCGTGAGATCGTTTCCACCCATCTTCCACCTATTTACCAGACGCAGCAGCCCTTCACTGGTGCCACTGAATATACTCCAGTTTGCAAATGCCCTCCTCATCGCTCAAAGAGACGTAACTCTGGTAGCCGCAAGGGCAACACTATAGATGAAGAACTGCATTGCACTTGCTCAGACAGGCACAAGGGCCCTCCTGCTGCGCATCGGAGTCGATCAAAAAGGAAATACGCTTCTGACAGTGAAGATAGCTCGTGCTCTTCTGTTGATAGCTATACCAATTCCGGTAGTGAAGACAGCACTGATCTCTGCACAAGGTGCGACCGATGCCGGCGTCACTCTGCAAGGCAGCGACGGGATTCTGATTTGGATTCCTCAGTATCGTCCCTGTTTAGTAGAGATAGACGCAGAAAATCAAGGGATCGTAAAAGCGAAATCCGAAGGAGCCGACGTAAAACGAAGAACCGGAAGAAGTCGAAAAGCTGCGAAGAACCACTGCAGCCCACACCACCCCCACCTACGGTAGATGCCCACGACGCAAAGCAAGACCGTTGCAACCAGCAAGCACCTTATATGGTGATGACTGGTCCCGTTGTCCAACCGGCCCTCCTTGAGGGCAGTCTTAGCATCGCGAAGGTTGGCAAATCACTGTCATATCCCAATGAGATGGATTCGTTCGGCTGTTCCTCTAACAACAGCATTTCTCCCGTCCCATCATCGCAGGGACAGCAGCGCAGCCAAAGCCACACCTTTACTCAAACTGTTTCCACACATCATAAGACCTGCCAAACCGTTGACATGGTGCCGGGCGGCGATCGCGACCTGCGCGCCGATGTTGCGGACCGCCAAGATCAAGGCTATGAACCTCGTAGGCCAGTGGAGGAGAGCATCGACGAGATCGCTAGGCGCGTCTTTGATATCCTGCAAGACCATCTTCGTGAAACGGCGTTGGCTCAGCCTGTTGGCGTGCCGTCTCCACCTAAAATGTTCCGCGTGGCTGCTGTCGGGGACAACGCGCCCGAGCCCGTTCTCAAAATGTGGGGGGCGTTGCGACAGCGTATCACAGAACGGTGGTTCCCTGATGGGATTGACTACGCTGCGATTCCACCAGAGCTGCACGATTTTTTCCAGGGCCGGGAAGGACCAGTTGTCCGCGTTCAGTACACCGCAAAAGGCGATGACCATCAGACCTCGCGTAGAAGCAGTGCCGATAGCAACGCTACTACTTGCTCCACGGACAAGGCCTGCACTGCACGGCCAGACAACATCGATCGTGTGTGCTCTGCAGCTGAGAGCTCTCAGGGGAACGCCATTGAGGACTTGCTATGCCAATTCGCGAGCCTTTCCGCCGCACAGCGCGACGCGGAGGAGGTGGCAGCGCTGTTGAGTGCAGAGGGCACCGCCCGCGCAGAGGTGGATGCCGTGGCGCTGCAGGAGTGGAGGCTGCTGCATGCGGAGGGGATACGCAGGGCTGAGGAGCAGGCAGCTGCGAGAGTGCGTGATGCCAAAGCGCGCGCGGCGCGGGAGGTGGCAACGAGAGAGCGCCGTCACCTCATAGAGGAGGAGGAGCGCACGCAGCGGGAGGCGGGTGTGGTGGAGCCTGAGCGATTGGCGAGGAGGGCGCTGCTGGAGGAGCTGGAGAGCATGGGGGAGGAGGCTGCTCGTCGCGCGCGGGAGCGTGAGGCAATGAACGCGGAGGAGGAAGCGGAGCTGGCCCGCGCAGCGGCGGAAGCGCAATTTGCATTACTTATGGAGGAGCTGACAAGGGCCGAGGAGCAGACACGGGCTGAGCTCGAGGACGAAGAGGATGCCGACGGGGCCCTCATCGAGGACGAAGAGGAGGGGCAGCGGTATGACGCCGAGGACCGCGAAGACGCCCGTGCTGCACAGGAGGCGGAGGACGAGGCCGCCAGACAGCAGGCATTGTTGATGGAGGTGGAGGTGGAGGAGCAGGAGGAGCAGGAGGAGCAGGAGGAGGCGGGAACCCGAGGGGCCCTCGCGCAGCCGCGGCGGCGTCGCGGGAGCGTCAGGGCGTCCAGACTCATTCCTAACCAAATGGTTTCGGAGTCCTCCGACGGGAAGCTGATGCTCATTGGTGACCCAAATGTTCGCGCTGTCGAGAAAAACCAGCGTAACCGGCAGCGACAGGACCAGCACCGCAGTGCCAAGGCGCGAAACTCCTTGCAGCGCGGCAGCGATGCCTCCCTGCACCTCCCCCCACTCAAGGCGGCTAGCCGTGGTGTGTATGGGAAGTACAGCCGTCGGACTAGCTCCGCTGCGACGAGAGTAAGCAACAATGACTCTGCCCTGGACACAGACCTGCTGCAGGTGGTAGGAGTCAGGGGTATGGTTGCTCAACCTTCTGCTCCTTTGGCGGCGAGGAACTCCCCCTTTCAGTAATTAAACTCTCACATTCCCCTCTCTCCCCCTCGTCCCCACACAAAAATAAAGAAGAGGAAGAAGGATGATCAAGCGATTAGGCTATAGTAGTCTATCCTTCTTCATCTCTCCCCCCTCTTATCACTCCCACAATTTTTGTTTTATAACGTGGCATTGAGCCTTCCCCCCCTCTATCTATGCACTACACCCACACCCACTATTGTAACCTTCTTGCGTCCCTTTACTATTCATTCGGTGTCACTCCAAGGTTCAGCTGTATTTGTTAGTTCACGTGAACATGTGTGTATGTATGTACGTTATCTGGAGCGTTCCACTTACCTCTGTACTGTCCTACTCCTTTACTCTTCCTTCCTTTGTTTTCATTCCACATTTATTTTGTGGATGTGTATTCTATAATTTTTTGTACTTTCACTTTTAGTCACTTTTTCTCTCTTCCTCCCCTCCCAGAACGCGAGAACGTGGGTGGGACCTGTGCTCGAAGCGGCCCTTCAATTTATGTAAGTAACACACCAACAACAGCGTAAGAAAAATGGCACCGTTGGTTTCACGCGGGCAAGTTTATGGCAGACAACTGAGGGGGATAATAGTCAGGAAGGAGAAGCACACAAAAAATCTCTCTTCAGTGTATATAGTTCCATGAACAAATGAGAGTAATGTGTGCTGCATATCTTTGCTTCACTTCCCCCCCTGTGTTCCCCTTCAATTGGGGATTAGGGAATCGTCACCAAACGATTGCCCTACATGCACTTTTACACCAATACACACTCCTCAAACCTTTGGACACCTAGCCACCACGAAACTGTAAACGGTCGCGCCCTTTTTTGTTCACACAC